>PQWD01001976.1:51290-69983 GCA_019425675.1 Leucinodes orbonalis
ACTTGGCCCAGTCTTTTACCCACTGTGATATACGTATTAGAGTGACACGCTAACGGTAGTGGTTTGTGATTCCCAAACGCTGATTGGACCTATTGTTGGTTCAAATAAAGTACTCATTAAAAATATCGTAGAGCGAATGTGTTTGTGAAAATCGATTATTCGGTTCGGAACATTTTAATGGTCACTTTTCGTGTGACAGCCGTAGAGTTTTATTCTTTGATGTACACTTATGCGATTCCTTTATGATGTGTTGGAGGCGTTTACAATGCTTTCACTAAAATCTCCTTCACACTTATATTATTATTTCTTTCGAGAATTGGACTTTTGATAACTATTAATTGTGATGATGATGAGTTGTGTTAAGTAACTTTAGATGATAGATTTTTAAAAGGCTAACTGTAGATAGTGTTGAAACTATTACAAAATCTTATATATTATCAAAAGTTAGTTTATTAACAATTCTCAATCGATTTATCCGTCAGACGATTGCACAAAAATTAGAAAAGATATGACTTTATATGAATTATTATTAAATATGAGTCAATCAGATAAATACTATAATGCAATTTGTATTTTTGTACTAAAACATCGTTTTAACCCAAATTCGGAATCATAACAAAAATAGCAAGAGCATTCGCCCAGTTGCCAATAATCTTGGCTTAACACATTTCTCTGGAGCATAACTTTTCATAAAAATGTTCATAATATTACTTTCGATGTAATGAACAGAAATTGTATCAATGCGCGTTTCTCGGTAGCCATAAAATATGATTCTTCGAAAGGTCCACCCAAAAATAATTATGGAGATCGCCTCTGTATCAAATTGTACGCAATCATGAATTTGCTGAGGTTTATTAAAAATATTTAGTTCTGCCATATGAAGGCTTATTTATGACACGCAAAATGCTTTGTAACTTGTCACAATCGACTGCAGGACTGGCATAAAATAATTGCTACTACATGAAACAAAAAAAAATTAATTAGAACCTAAATTTAACAAAATATCTATCAATAGAAATAAATAGTTCTGCAATCATTTGGGTATCCAATTGCTAAAACTTCAATTGCCTCGTTTTGGGTAATTTTAAGGCCTACAACATTTTCCTCTGTGTTTCAAATGTTGTGCAGTACCTACTAGGTACTCATAATACTGACTGATAGTGTTGTATCTTATTATGTAATAAAAAATATATTATATATTCTTCCCGTGATCACCATAGATTTAACGAATTAACGCGCTAGGCTTGACCACATTAACTGCAAAGACACCTTAACATCGAGATGAAAAATGATGTTTTAAATTCACGGGACTAAATCTAATAAATTGTTTTATTCAAAATACATTCATACATACTTGGAGGGTTATGAAAGAAAGTATTTTTTATGGGGACAGTTCTTTTATCTCCAGCGAGTCTTTGAGCATATACGAGTACACTTGAAGCTACAAAATCAGCTTTTAAAAGACTACAAAATTTTCCCATATAATTTGTACTGTTTAAAAATTTTGCTCGATATAAAGAGCAATCAACTACGGTGGCCCGCTGTTATCACTCAATACCTGCCGCTTAAGATTCACCGAATCGATAAAAACGCCCCCAACAGTAATAACATCGATTACTTTCTCGAATATTTATCGAGTGCCATATATAATCCTGTTTGCTTTAGTATATATAGCTAGTAAAATTACCGGGTATAAGAAACCTAACATCCGTTGTCTCTGGTGTCGGGCGCAGTGCGGCATTGACGGAGAATAATAACTATCAGTTGTTGGTCTCCGCCACAGACATCCGAATATACAATTAGACTGGACAAGCCGCCAAGTTTATAGGCAGTCCCAGTGTCGCAATTTCTTTTCGGTTCTTACCTGTGAAAAGTTATTATATTTTTTGGTAAATTTACTGATTTATTGCGATGATGGCATGTTACAATTGCACAGGATGGCATTTTGGATAAAAACGGTAATTTCTTCTAATATTCGTGCGTCTTGACTCGTCTGACTGAGCGTAAACTGGCAGCCATTGTATACTCGTTGAGCTTACATTTGTCGCACTTTAAACGCGGCTTGCCCCATCTCCTGTATTGGGAAATCTGTGGTCTCCGCCAATGCCGCTCTGTCATGGTCATATCACATATCATATAAATTTATTATATATTTTTTTTAATATATTATTATTTATATATATGTAAATTAATATTTGTTTATTGTCTATATTGGTATATGTATTTATATATATTTTATTTATATTTTTTTTTTGTATAAGTATTTGAGTTTATTTTTTAGTATCGTTTTTAGTTTCTTTAAACCTTCTTTGCACTTTTTTATAAAGTTTTTTATTTTTTTACCACACCTATTATTAATTTTCTGCATGGTCTTGTGGT
The DNA here is from genome assembly GCA_019425675.1 of Leucinodes orbonalis. Lineage (NCBI taxonomy): Eukaryota > Metazoa > Arthropoda > Insecta > Lepidoptera > Crambidae > Leucinodes > Leucinodes orbonalis. The sequence goes on from PQWD01001976.1 coordinate 53,670, forward strand.
AAACTGGTAGAGAATGCCTCAAGGCATTACGTTCGCCCTTGTACTGTATTGTATGGTGCATAAAGTTTAAATAAATAAATGTTATTTAAAGTTAAAGAATCATTATTACTGCCTAGTTGACTTAGTATCGAGTCTACCACCTAGTAAACGAGTTAGGTATTCAAACGATTTCCTCGCATTCCTCACGCAGTGGTTTGAATCCGCACACGTTGTGGCGTATGCGGTGTCGTAACCATGAATTGCCTTCGCTCGTAGAATGTTAATAAGGCTTTTTTGCGTATACCACGGGTCAATTGCGGCCCGACATTAGTAACGATATTTTTGACGATGTACCAACTGACATTTCGTACCTTATTAAATTTATTGACGGGCATAAAAACGGTAATTTACCGACGAAGGTTTTAGTACTAATTTTAATTTATTGTGCTTGTTTTTAACCGATTTCATTAGTTTGCGTGGATGATAGGAATAATGTGTTTTCGTTAACCAATTTAATTAAATAGACTGTTGATTTATTGATAGGATTGCTTGTATGATGGTTAGATTGGAAAGAAGAACCGATAAACGGTACCACCAAGGGGCATAAGTCTCCCAATAGAGGGTGTACAGGCCATAGTAGTGTTCGCGGGCCAAGTGGCTGACTTCATGCGAAACTTTTAAATTTCTTCGTAGGCGGGCGCAGGTTGTTTCTCACGATGTTTACCTTCATCGTAAGAGCGTCGGATAAACGTACGTATTATTTAAAAAGTTCTGAAAGACATTAGTACGTGGCTGGATTTGAACCTGGACCCTCCAGATCGGAAGGAAACAGTCCACACCAATGAACTACCGACGCTCTATAACTTTTCACTCTCTTTATAATATAAGTACTTAATTATTTGGTTTTAATTTACAACCCCGCATAAAAACTAATTAAAGTTCTCGCTAATCTAATGTTAATCAACCTAGCTGAGTCATAGTAAATTTATTTTGTTTAAAAATTTTAACGTGACGCCCTGTATCCTAAAACCAAGAATGAGTAAAAGACTTTCTATTCCATACTCAAGCTCCGAGACTAAACCAACGCGTCGTCAAAATGTAGGTTTGAAATACAACGACATATTTACTGCCTGGGAACATAGTTCCCTCGGTACTAACTGGTCCATACTTTACCGACCGCGGAGATACTTATTACCATTGTAATATTAAGAAGCGAGGTCCCGTGGTTTTATAGCGAATTCGTACAGCAGAAATTGCTCGTAAGCCACGGATATGGGAACGCGTAAAACCCGACTTTGCCCGGCACTAGCGCTGGTTTAATCAGGGTTAGCTGGTTTACTGTTTATTGGGTGCATTCTTATTTTAAATTAAACGTTGAGTATAGAGGAAAACAAAAATGGCCAGTGTTTTACAAAGTATAGCTTATCTTCATAATCTATGGTGTGTGCAAAGCAAATAAGAATATAAATTCTATTAATACTATTTAAGAAGATCTTTATCAGGCCAAAAGAACGCAATTATTATTGTGATATATTAATTTAATTTTAGTTCTTTATATAATTTATGTAATCTATACTAATATATAAAGCTGAAGAGTTTGTTTGTTTGTTTGAACGCGCTAACCTCAGGAACTACTGGTTCGATTGAAAAATTCTTTCAGTGTTAGATAGCTTATTTATCGAGGAAGGCTATAGGCTATATATCATCACGCTACGAGTAATAGAAGCGGAGCAGCAATGAAGAATGTTTCAAAATCGGGGGTATTTTTTCATACTTGGAGCTTCCGCTGCGTACGCTGAGTAAACGGTTAAAGTTTCACAAAAGTCATTTATGAGAGTATTGTTCTCCTTTTAAAGGTCTACAAAAAAGTCCGCGACAGCATATGTCTATCTTTTAAGGTTAGCTCACTATAACATATTTTTTGCTAAAAAAATTCTGAAATTGACCCCGAAACCTTTAAAGTTGGAGGGAGGGGAAATCCTATGTATAGTGATAAATGTAAGTACCGTGTTATCCCGAATTTAATGCGAGCGAAGCCGCGGGCAAAAGCTAGTTTATAATAATTACATAGTACAAAAAACACAAGTGCCGAGTTTTTTATTTATTCCGTTACAAAAAGCTATGAGTTGCAGATATAGCTACAGTTCCAGTTTAGTACTAGTCCAAACATTTTAGTTATATTGATTTTCAAGACTCTTTGGACTAAATCCAGAGATGATACTCCAGATGGACTGATGACTTGATTATGGTGGCGGGGAAACATAAAACTTCGATCTAGTTTGTGTAATTAAATGGATAATAACTGTTAAGGATCGGTCCGCGTGGAAATCATTATAGCCTTTGTTCAATAGTGGACATTTTAAGCGTAATGATGATAATCATTAATTAAATTCAAACTAAGTTCCCAATTCAAATTCATAATTTTTGACAATTAGGAATTCACACGTAAGGAAATTCCTTTGTTTATGATGTGTTGAGACTTCTGAGTCAATGCTTTAAACCGTATTAGGATCAAGTACTATATTCTGACGACCCATTGGGTGTCACGGTTGAGAGGTCGACTGCAACACCAAGGGTTCCGGGTTCGATCCCCGGGCAGTACTAACATTTGTGTGCATGAATATGTCTATAATGGTCTGGATGTTTTCTATGTATAATATGTATGTATTTACAAAAAAATATATATAAGTATATTTAACCGGTGTTTAGTACCCATAATACAGGTTTCACGCTTAACTTGGGGCTTTTAAAATACGCTGTGTGAATGTCAGTGGATATTTATTTATTCAATGAGGGAACTGTTTTTAATATGTATTTCTATGATATTTTTTTCTTATCCTTGGGTACCCAGATTATGGAAAAATCATACAATTACGTATAGGAGGCCTGACATCTTGCTGTTAGTCGATCATTAGTCTCCTGAAAGTGTTTGCAGAGCGCTGGGCTGCCCCGCTGCTGCGCCATTTAATACGATTGCATCTGTTCAAGTATAGTTGTCAGTTAAAATTGGCTTTGATTATTTATTTAGTTTTAAGGATATTTTTTTTCTGACATGGTGATGAATTTTATGTAAAACTAACAAATACATATGGACCTTGTCTGAAATAAATATTACTAGTATATATACATATATATATATATATATATACATATATATAATATATTATATATATATATATATATTATATAGTATATATATATATAATATATATATTATATATATATATATTATATATATATAATATAATATAATATAGTATACTAAAATTAAATATTCTAGTATAATCAATAAATATACTTATATTATATATATAATTTTGACTTCATAAGTGCTTTTTGTAAGCCTATTTGAAATAAATGATTTGACTTTGAATAAACGGTTAATTCGTTATTTAGCCTCACTTGATCCGAGAGACCCATTGATTCGCAATCACATCAGACTGTAGACAAATTTTGAATTGACTTGACGTGGCCTGTCTTTACTAACAAAGTGAACGAGCAATATGTCTGTTTGTATTACAGCTGTCCATTCATTGCCTGCACAGTGTTGTGTAACCAGTTATCCATTTCCAAGAGCAAATAAGTTTTCAAATCGTACAACATAGTTCCTAGCTTTCGTAATAAAATAAACAAAAATGTAAAGGTTTCTTTCCTTTGAACGAACTATTAACAGTGTTTTGATTGATTTGCTGAATTTACTAATTGTACTTCAATCCAATTTTTTTATATTATATATTTTTAAATTGTTTAATTTTAACACTTTTAACAATTTTAACACATTGCATGCGTGGATGATGAATGATGATGATTAATCCGTAAGAGAACTAAAGTTACCGACATAAGCGCCCCGGATCAGCAGTTGACAGTGGCAGTGGCTGGTCACGTATGTCGCAGAACGTGGCCGTTGGAGCAGACGAGTTCTGGAGTGGAGACCGCGTCTCGGCAAGCGTAAGCGTAGGACGCCCTCCGGCCCGAATGGACGCGAGACTTGCGAAAGGTCGCTGGTGGAGGCTGGATGAGGAAGCGGAGGACGGATATTGGCGCGAAATGAAGGAGACCTATGTCCAGCAGTGGACTGCGATAGGTTGAATAGGCATGGCCGTGGCAATCTATAGTAAGGTGACACTTAGCTTAAGTTTCTCTCTAATTTATTGTTGCTTGTACTAGTGTTTATCTTGTTGGTTGTCCTAATAAAAAAAAACTATAGAGCAAAGGATCTAAGCAAGTTTAGAGGTAGTGTTTAATTCCGTTTAAGTTATGATTTTGGTGTCTTTATAATCAAGTCAATAGTTTTCAAAGAACACGTTTGATCGCACATTTTTATCATTTGCTAGAGTTTTGTTAAATTAAATTAATTGGTGTTAAATTAAAATATTGCAGAACTCTCAAAGACTATTTTGTGTTTGTATAATTTGTTCATCCTAAGGAAATGTTAGTAATGCTTGATTATTATATTGGCTGCGTATTATTTGTAATACCAAAATAATTTGAGCTACCCATGCAACATATTACATACATGGTATAGGTCATGGGAAATAGAATTGTTAATTTAAGCAAGGGTATATTAACTTCTTTAGCGAATTCATTTATAGGTCTCCAAAAGCTTAGATATTTAAGCTCATACATAAAATGGCTGAGATAAACATAAAATGCTAATTAAATGTCATAGATAACGATGGCTAAATGCATAAAATATCAATATAAATAATTTATGCCACTAAAATTAGATTTTTCTAAAATCTGAATGAAATGGAACATTTTAATTTTGAATACGTCTCTGCAGTTACCATGATATATTGTGTTTACTTTTACATATTTTTCGGTTGTTAATTTGTATTCAAAATCTTGATGGAGTGCACTATATCATTGATTGGCTATTAGAATGGATTCTTAGAGAATTTAAAAACATATTAGAAATACTGATAATTCGGTATTTTCTACCATCCGCAATAAAATACCAAAACTTATTTTTAAAAGCGCACCTTATGTTATGTGTCGTTTCATTTATCACTTTTGTTTATTTGCAATATTGTATTTTTAAATACACTGAAACCAATAAATATTAGGTCATTTGATGATAGTGAGCGATGACGTCACATAACAATAATCTCATACAAAATATATGGAAACGTTCCTTTTTGACAGTTCATAAAAAGTGCGTCAACGATTAGTGGTGTCAAATACCCAATTAGAGCGTCGGTAGTTCAATTTCTAATCCCGCCACATACCAATGTGTTTTCTAATTTTCAAAATTATATGTTATGCACGTTATCCAACATTCTCAGGGTGAAGGAAAATATCGTGAGGAAACCTGCGCACGCCTGCGAAGAGATGCAAAGGTTATGCGTGAAGTCGACCAATCCGCTCGCGTGGATGACTAAGGCCGCAACTAATAATCTCAATAATTTCGCAGAATCTTTATGTTCAAAAAATGTTTCTAAATTATTTTTTTACAATAGCTGACTTAAATATCATCAGGTGAGGTAATTCTTCGTCTTTCATATTTCTTCAAAAGCACACACCAAATATTTATTAACACCAAAGCTTACACTCATTCAAAATCCAAATAAAAATACTTTAAAATAAATCATATTCATGTTTTAAAAAATATCACTATTCAAATACGTGTGATATTACCATAAACAAAAGAGGAATAATTTAGAACAAATCACAACACGACAATACAAGGCGCCTCGCCGTCACATTTCCATAAATATCGTAGTCTTGAAACGAAATCATAGACAAAATGGGTGGTCCCATTACACTAACAAGTCCTCACTTGTCTATTCCTCCTTTACATATTCCACCATAGTCGCGCATAAATTGTCATTACGGTAATCATTTGATACATTCTATCGATAACTGGACTCACTTCAATCGATTCTCCATTCCGATTCACGGTTGGACGCCCTTTTAACCTTAAGAAGCGTTTTTTTTCCACAGACAAATAATATACGTGTCACTGTTCATGTTTTATCTGTGATTTTATTAACCTTTATAGGTTTACTGTCGTAAATAAAGCAAAGATGAAGGCGGGCTATTTCCTATCTCCTAGCGGTGATTTGGGATGGGCATACATATATAGTGGATTAAGGGTATCAAAAGTTGAAGCTTTATCAAGTTCATTGCGCTGTTTCACAATCTTAACTGATTTAAGTGGAAATTTACTTTCTCTTATAGGAATACCATATATTTTCAAAGTAAAATAATTGAGTGAAATCTAATTTGGATACTATTTATGAACAGTTCAATTGAACTTGTTAATATCATTCTACTTTACAGGTTAAAATATTATCTGTTTGAATTTAGGCTTGTTTCTAGTTTTCTAAAAGAAATTGTAGCTTAATACATACTTCACTTATTTAATAGGCAAATATATCAAAATAATTTCCCTTGAGGTTAATTAAAATACATCAAGATTTTTTTACTCCAGATATTTTGCCTCGACATCGTCAAACAATTGAATGTTTAATTTTGTAAATCTACTATTATAGTAGAATTTACTAAGTAGAATGCCTTTTCATAAAAAACAACTGCTTAATAACAAAACGTTTAAGAGTTTGTCGCTAACATAAAATAAGTATTAATTTCAAACATGAAATTTAATTCAAAATATTGAACATAAGAGCCTCCAATCGCTATAATGAGAGTCATACAAGAGCTTAACGGTTACATTTAGAATCTCATTACCTTAGCACAATGTTAGGGTATTACAAATCTGTGCTGAAGAATGTTTAATGCTTACGTTAGTTCTATACTTACGTTCATGTTGATGACTTTGAAATAAATGGGGTTTACACGGCTCGATGTACTCTATGTACCTATTTATTTAATAAAATTTATGTTTAGATAAGGTTTTTTTAAATAAAAGTTAGTAATCACATTTATTTAATTATATTAATTTTAAGGTAAGGTATTTTAGTTAGTAATCAAGCCCATCTGGCTTTAAGTGGACCTGAAGGAAAGACCAGTGCATTTGCTTACTTGTAACTTTCAGATTTCTATTTAGATAAGATAAACTGCTTGAGGCAATAGATGTTTTGTTAAGTCTGGCAATTTTAGTTAAAGTGTTATGTGTTCTGCATATAACTGTCGGCAACATTAATGAATATTTAACCGTCATAATTAAATGTGACTCACTATTATGGATCATTATTATTATCCACCATAATAGATTCATTACTATAAAGTCGTTTCGTGTAAATCCACCGTTTTGACACCTGATACAACACGCTTCAAAACCTTTTAGGTTGTAAACACCACACGACTTGCATCCGAATGACCGTACAATTTCTAAACAGCCAATTCGATTACAACCCTCCAATAAAAATCGCCAAATAGTACATTGACCTATTAAACTACTTCGTACACTTACATAACACCGCCGCTTTTGGAATAATAAGTGAAGATTTATTTATTTGTAAAGCGTGCTATGCCGTCATCTTTAATTATCACACTTTTGCCTATAGCTTTAGCATTAGCGACTTTATTCACTGCTTCAATAGGTTTAGATTCATGATCGTAATTTGTAGTTAGGCTGTTTTACACCTAGTTCGGTAAAGTCCATTTAAATGGTGGCGTTTACTTAGATTTGCTCGCTGAATCATCAATTCGATGGCGGACGCGAGTTGTGTGTAAAATCGAATGATCGAGTTAGTTTCATGGTTGCCCCGATCGAAATGTCTAACTGCGATGCTGCTCGAATGCTAATCAAATATACTTTGTATGATAAATAAAACAAATATTTGTGTGGTTTGGTGCAATATTTTTTCGACGACCCATCTAGAAGCCGACATCTCAACCAATTTCACCACATGGGTCGTCAATAATCACTTTAGAGTGACTGTTTTTATTAAGCACTGCTTAGTCATGGTCAGGTTTATCACTCACCATCAGGTGAGCAAACTAACCGTCCTCAACAATTCACAAAAAAAAAGTTAAATAGGTAACAACAAAACGAAACAGACATGATTCAAAACAGGCTTGTGACTATTCATCATCAGCTCATTAAACGTCCCCACCGAAGGGCTCGAGCCTACCCGTCCACGCGGGCCCAGTGCGGGCTGGACAACTTCACGCACAACCTTTGAATCTCTTCGCAGGCGTGCGCAGGTTTCCTCACGATGTTATCCTCACCGTAAGAGCGTCGGATAACTTACATATGTTTTTCGAAAATTCGAAAACACATTGGTACGTGGCGGGATTTGAACCACGGCCCTCCCGGTAGGAGGGCAACAGTCCACACCATTGAGCCATCGACGATCTTGTGTCTATTCATTGACAAACAACTTTGAATTCTCGACGTGATCGGCTTAAACTATATTCCGAGCTCGTCTCAGTCGTATTTGCACAATCGGATAAATCGATTACGAATCCGATCACACGTTCTATTGTTTATTCGATACTATCTCCACTCGATATTTTACTTGGTGGTTGACTCGATACTGAGTCGCCTAGGTAGGTACCACCGCAGTGGAAGATATCATTTCACTGTAGCTAGTGAAATTACTGGGTATAAAAGACCTAGCATCTGTTGTCTCGGGTGACGGGCGCAGTGCGGCATTGATGGAGAATAATAACTGTTTATCAGTTTTTGTTCTCCTTCAATGCTGCTCTGTTATGGTCAGGCGTATCACTTATCATCAAGTGAGCGTCCTGACCGTCCTGTTCACTTTATAACAAAAAAAATATCAAGCTATATTCCGAGCTCGTCTCAGTCGTATTTGCAAAATCGGACAAATCGATTACGAATCCGATCACACATTCTATTGTTTATTCGATACTATCTCCACTCGATATCATATGCGATGTGGATATTATGACTTGTTTACATAGTTGTTGTGATGTTTGCCAAATGTTTGATCAAACGTGATGGAAATTTTGATTTATCGACGTTGATGTTGTGAAGAACATTGCGAATTAAAGGTTATAAAGTCGCTAGCATTCTAAGTTTCCGATTTGATCTCAGTACAACGCTTTTATGTGTATAAATAAAATAACTACAAAGAGCCCTTAACATAACATGAATTAGTATTAAGAATAACAATTCTAAACTAGCCTAGCAAAGTGATTTGCTCATTAGTTACATGAATAAAATACGATGCAGAGGTTATATTTAGAGCTGACCTAAATTGAGGAAAAACCATTCTATTAATGTTTCCAAGTTTTAACATGTAATTTACTAAAGTTGCACTATTTACGTGAAACGTGTTTTATTTTTACTTCTTTTATATATTTTCTACGCTTCTATTTATGCGTTCGATATAAATTTTATATTGTATATTTTTTCCTTCTATATTTTATATATCGAAAGGACTTTATAGAATTCACAAGTATTTGTTCTAATTTCTCTAACATAATTTTGATTTCTACAATATACCGACCCCGAACAAGACAAACTCGATATTGTGTACCAAATAAATATTAATACATTTACAGAATCAATAAAACATTTGCGAAACAAATACGTCACTTCATTGCGAATCGTAATAACATTTCGTTTGCCTTCGATATACATTTGCAAACTAAATTTCCACTGTACTCTTAAATATTAAAGTATAAAATTGCTTGATATTGTATTATTGCGGTTGTAGTTGTAGATTCCTAACACGGACAAAATTAAAATACAATGCGAGCGTGCGTGTGTGTGTGTGAGTGATGTCGGTATACTTGAAAGCTATTGGCGGACGATTTATCCTTCAATATATTTGTGGCTAGGGTTGCCTCTTGAATTTTTATTGCGTTATAATCAGCTTTCATTGATCAAACTGATTTATGTGGTTTATTGTGCCCGCTGGGAAGTTAGGTACGTTTATGAATGCTGGGATTCAATGGACTTGGAAATGGTTTATCAATGAAAATGAGATAGCTTTTTAAATCGATTTGCTTTCGGTATTATAAAATGTGTAATAAATAAGGCTTTACCGAGATGTGATGTAAGTGCTACTACATAAAAAGGTATTTATTATGACTCCGCACTTAAATTAATGTATTCAGGTACAGACTTTGAAAATAGTTTACCGTTTTAGATAAATAAATGTGATTCAACTGCTTTTATATTACCTATTTTGTATAAGTAGCTCTTGAAATTACATTGGAGGGACTACGAAATCATAGTATATTATTTGCTTTAAAAATTATAAATAATCATCAGATGGTATGACAGACACATATAGATTATTGCAACTTTGAAGAAGTCACATGAAAATTGCCAACCAAGAAAAATGTAATTGCAGGTGATGTGAACCTGTTTATAATAAAAACAATAATAGATTAAAAGTGATTGACAACCCTATAAAAGCGCGTGCGCTTTGCAATTTGTAACCGTACGCGCCTACCCGTTGCGGTCAGCAAGGATCAATACTACACTTATCTTGTTTTGACGCACGTCAATGTGGTTGCGCGTCAAAATGCGCTTTGTGGTTGTCCGTATAATTAGTATGTGCCGTGGCTAGGGAGAGTGTAAGTAGTAAATACATTTTCATACAAGTATTTTCCTAATTTTAAATAGTACAAAATTATATTATGATAGTACTATTTACTTTAGTTGCGATATTAGGTACCTCCAATCATTGTTTTTATTTGGATTATCTGGTTAAAGGTATATAAAATATAAGGTCTGCGTAAGACCTTAAAATTTAGATAAAACACAATCCGAGTAAATACTTAATTATTGACAAGAATATTCATCCGGAACTAATTTATTTAATTTAACTTTAAATACTGAGCTCATTTTTTATGTAAAAATCTTGATACGTCAACAAATATTTTTACAAGATTTATTTTATTAATATTTTAGTCAAATGGTTTTTTTATTATTAATATGGCTGTTAAATGCGACATTATTATTTGGTGAATTTTAAAATTTGATTATAACGTAAATCATTATTCATGTTTAATTTTCAATTAAGTTTGTTAAATTAATTTGAAGTCATTAATTGCTGATTAGTGGATAGTTATGACGCCAGGTCACTGCTCTAAATGCTGATTGATCATTGTGTAAATTAATTGGGGACTAAATATTTGCAAAGGTTAATCGTATGCATAAATTGGACGAAATGCTGTGAATGGTAGAAAAAAATACTGTTACAATATTTATCTGGTGTGCAGTATATTTGCTACAAAATAGTAGTGTTTAACTTGTGTCGAGCGACATCGAGCTTAGTTTAAAAAGTATTTTTTCTTAAATATAATTGTTTTTTATAACTTTCTACATAGTCTTTTTCAATACAAAGTACTTTTGACAAAACAAACCTATCAGAATTCATACTATACTAAAGCCAAGGTATTTTGTGGCCACTTAAGATCATAAATGATGGATTTAACTCGTGAGAACCCATCTTATAAAACAGTTAATGGTTCCTAAATCAAAGTTAACAAGAAAACCTCTGATTAAGTTAGACTGATTAATTTGATTGAAACGGCCGGAAGTTGGATAGATTACAGTAGCGATTTAATAAGGCTAAATGCGCATTTCGACTGACTAAAACCATATTTGATGGTGATGACTACAAAATATTCTATCAAAAAATAATATTTATAGTCCATCGATTGATCGGTAGCTTACTTTATAATACATGACCGGTTTTTTTCGACAGTTATTCTAAAATTATTAGAAGCACAAAGTAAATTATTAGAATTTGTAACTATTATATGAAGTCGGTTACTATACCAGGGTTTCGATATCGAATACAAAAAATTTAACATGAACGTCATTAGAAAAAAACCAAGAATAAAGCTTTTTGCTTAATATGGAACTAGATACAGCATTCACTTGCGTGTGCTTATTTGTATAAAAAATACATATTTATATTCCTTTTCATATTCCTAACTTATACATTGAGAACATCATCATCAGCTCATTAAACGTCCCCACCAAGGGGCACGAGCTTACCCGTATAGGGTGGTTATTAGGCCTTAGTCGTCCACTCGGGCCCAGAGCGGATTGGACGACTTCACACACAACCTTCGAATCTCTTCGAAGGCGTGCATGAAGGTTTCCGCACGATGTTTTCCTTCACCGTAAGAGCGTCGGATAACGTACAATATTTTCGAAAATTCGAAAACACATTGGTACGTGTCGGGATTAGAATTTCAGCCCTCCCGGTAGAAAGGCGGCAGTCCACACCATTGAGCTACCGACGCTCACATTGAGAATATTTTTATCAAATTCCGTATTTTAAAAAGTGTAATGCGGTCTCTTATTTTTAACCATGCAAATCTCTCACTCTCCCTCTATCTTCAACCTCTCACAGTTCACTGCTGGACATAGGTGTCGCCCATTTTGCGCCAGATATCCCGATCCTCCGCTTTTCTCATCCAGTCTCCATCAGCGACCTTTCGCAAGTCGTCAGTCCATCGGCCCGGAGGGCGTCTTACGCTACCCTTGCTAAGATGCATGTATGATATATTTGGGCATATATTTTTTATGAAAACCACCTTCCGCAGGGCAGGAATATGCCCTGATTGACTACTGCGATCAAAATTGACTACTGATTGCTTGACTTTGGCACTTAAAAATAATTTTTGTTTCAACTCTTAAAAAAATAATGAACACCTCATAAACCCGGACACTTGAGCAAACACATCCAACAGATCACCCTTTCCAAACAAGATGTAAACCACTCTTGCATGCTAAAAGAATTAACGTACACGCACCGGCTCCAAGCTTTAGGTCCTAATCGCTAACCACAATAGATTACATTCTCTTCGTTGCTCTTAAACGGTCATTAGTTAAACACACGGACATAACTAACAGTTTTCTATGTTTGCACCATAACCACTTATAGTTCCGTTATGTTTATCACAATGCTTTGTTAGAGGCGTATTAGTGGAGGTACTTAACGCCTGGTGTACTGCCTCTGTGGTCTTGTGGATCGAGTTGCGGCTATTGGACAACTAAAGCGTGGTTAGAATAGTCGATCATCTCTCTTCGCTCTTCTCGAATATCCTACTTATCCGAACCGGTGGTAGAGTCATAAAAAATATAATAATAACAATTTTAAAGTATCTGTAACAGGTTTATTTGAATAAAGTTTGTTTTTTTTGTTAACAATATAACGATTCAAAAGTATCTGTAACAGATTAATTTGAATAAAGTTTGTTTTTTGTTTGTATCAATTGGGTGACCAAAAATATATCTTGGGGTGCTTGATGGCACGGTAAGTTGTTAGTCGCGTGTTTAATATGATGATTCTAAAGTGCTTTTTGTGAGCCTAAATTAAATATATGGCATTTGACTTTGACTTTTGTAGTCGTTAACAATCATTAATAAATATTGGGCCTGATGGGTTAAAACAATCTCCCCAAAGATGATGTATAGATCGCTAAAATCTGGTTTATTAGTTAAATTAATTGAGCTGATCTTATCTTTCATTACCTCTAAATTTTACGGGCAAATCTAAACTGTATTTAATTATTTAAATTAATCATGGATTTGAGAAAGAATTTGAAATCCTGGAATAAAAGCTACGTTTATTTAATTGTGAAATGAAGCGATCGTCAAAATAAACAAATTGGGTTTTTTAATGATTATTAATAGCAATCATAGAGGCCGTATCTAATTCAAAAACTATTTACATTAGCCGATGTATCATTAAATCATCTAAGACTTAATGAACTTATAACTTAATCAAAATGAAAGTTGAAACAAAATCGCAAGTTTGTACAGTCAGATGCAAAAAGTAAAATTAAACAGTGATCACTGTTATACAATTTTGGTATCAATCGAAGATATCAAGACAATTTAAATCCATCGATTGAGCAAACGAGAACTGGGCAAATACCGTTACATATACACTCGTTTATAAATCAAAAGTTTTTTGTTCCAAATCTAGTTACTATTAAAAATCGAACTGTCAATTCCGAGTCGTTTACAAGACTCGAAATATGGTATGGTCATTCCGATATTGAAAGTCAGGTGTCAAAAACATTTATCAAATCCACAGATGACATACGGAAAATTAATGACAATGGCGTATCGCGTTATTGTGGCTGTTATCAAAAAGTTTTACCGTTAGCTCTGAAAATAAAAGTGGGGTTTACATGGGGCGATACAGAGCATACATCCGTTAAATTTTTTAAAAAAAAATGCTTAAAATTTTTTTTCGCTACTGTGACAGATGCTACCAAAATAAATAATTAACTCATGACATTAACACAGTGAACGCCGGGAATCCAGATATAAAAAGGGTTCAGAAGACTGAAAATATTTATGAACAGAGACTAAAATAACAACGATATTTGGAACGGTACCATATTTTTACGGAATTAAACTAAAATTTTGTTGTCTTCTCTCCAAACCAGGTAAAAATATATAGATCTACATATATATTTTTAAATTTCATACTTATATATTTGACTTATCGTCGTGTTTATTCATCAGTTACGACTTTAACTTGATGTGCTAGCATCTAAGATGCAAAATCACATAAAAAAAACGATGACCTGCTATCAATATAAATCTTTCGACAATCGTCGTCAGGTGTAAACGGCGAGCAACCAAATCACCCAGTCAGTTCGGCTTCCCACGACCTCAGAACCACATTTCGCCGTGCTCTATCCAATCTTACTTCCTAGTACAAACCAATACACACGCTGTGTCATTAACTTTAAGTTCAAAATCCCGTTTGCAATTCGCCATTCCATTCAAAGCAACACATGGATAGACCAACACCTTAGCTTTTAAATGTGTGAATGCTTGTATTGAATGGATTCGATGCTAGGAATCGAACTAAATTGCAAACTAGTGCTTTGGTTTTAGGTCCATTTTGGTATGAGGCTGTATTTGGAGTATGAGTATATTGACCAATAGTGAATAGTTTCAGAGACAGTGTAGGTTTTTATATTTGCAATTCTAACCCGTTGATGTCTTTTACTTTGCAATTGATTTACGTAACACATTAGCTTTTAACTTTGTGCTTTTACTAAAGAATATTATTTAATACTTCCTTAACTTCATTGTTTATAATAGAATAAATTTGAAATTATGTTTTTTTTAGTGAAACATAGTTTTTTCCTACATAAAACTACTACTTACTTGGCGTAAGTCTTAAATATTTTTAGCTATGTCTAACAAGATGATACTTTGCTAAATATATCATAAATCATAATACATAACGCATCGTTATTAAGCGTTACACACTTTTATATCAATGGAAAACATCTAATTTACACACCTCTAAATCCATTGTTACTAACAACCCTTCAAAAAACGTTCATAAACTTTCAGCCAAAAACATTATAAATCTTACAGTTATTATATATATTAAGGATTTGCCAAAATCTATTTATTCAAAATCAATCAAAATTCACTTTACTTAGACACTATCCGATATCAATATCAATAGCAAAATATATTCCCGAACGCCTAGCTCTAGGCTCACATTAATAACCTAGTGGCTATATGGGAGGTCGCGGACGAGCCGACAGGTGACGTTGCGGGTGCGCCGTGTGTGTGTGTGTCAGAGTTGACTCGTTAGGGCTGGGGTACACGTGGCGTGGATAAATTTATCATTTTATTTAAGTTTATAATAAAGTATGTGAGCTTTAGTTTTGCAATTGTTACAATCATAAAACATTGAAATGCTATCTTCTTTCCTGTACTGGTATCAAGTTAGCATACTAATTTAAAAACAAATTTACCAGCGATATATGTATGGATTACTCTAATTAATATTACAAAAATAGGAAATTAAATAATAAAGGGCTAGGAACCCATTTTGCAGTATAGTATTGCTTGTCATTGATCTATTTAAGTAAACAAATAACAATGTTTGAGCTTTTATTAATATGTACGAGTATTTTATATTATAAGCAGTGACTTATTTGTCTCATATTTTTGATTATATAAAATGTAATTTTGGGTATTCCCTTTGTAAAGAAATTCGATTGAAATGCCAATGGATGTGGAAAAATAAAATATACAATTATTATTAATAAAGCGTACATGTATTTTCGAATTTTCGAAAATATATGTACGTTATCCGACGCTCTTACGGTGAAGGAAAACATCGTGAGAAACCTTCAGCACGCCTGCGAAGAGATCGAAGTTGTGTGTGAAGTCGTCCAATCCGCACTGGGCCCGGTGGACGACTAAGGCCTAATCACCCTATACGGTAGGCTCGTGCCCCTCGGGGGACGTTTAATGAGCTGATGATAATGATGATGACAATTACAAAAAAATCCTCATAAATATTAATAAGTAATCTAAAGCGTATAATTTTATATAGAGATCAGAAAATTACAAACAAGTGACACCTTAAGACTGGTTATCTAATAACTACGAATATACAATATAATGCTTTAATACTGTTTCGTATAATTTTCTTGAAAAAA
>PQWD01001977.1:0-120022 GCA_019425675.1 Leucinodes orbonalis
CTCACTGTTTTTAACCCCATTTGGGGGAAAACCGCTAAGTTGAGATCACTGCCACTCGCTTCTAATTTTGAATTTATTCACCGTTCCGATGCCAATTCGAATTTCGAATTGTGCAGTGACGAGCGCGCTAACGAGATTCGGCAGTTTTTTTTTATGTATTCAACTCGCGAGCCGGGAATATTCTGCGGAATGCCAACTGGGCAATTTAATTTTTTTGGGTATAATAAAATTATATATAAAATCGGCTTGAGGTAAACATGAATTTCGAGGAATTGTTGCACCGATTTGATGATATTGTCACTTCGAGATTTTTTTAATTTAACTGCCTTTACTCGACCATTGGAGTAAAAAAGAGACCAATATAAGGCTCAAAATGAATAAGGAAACGCACGTTACCGTTTAAAAACTGCCAAACTCAACTTTAAACTCGTAGCATTTATACTTGGAATATCAATAAACCTCCATAATTTTGTTATAAAACTACGATCCACTTTCAAAACAGGATTTCACCTAGAACGAATTTATTATGTAATATCCTTTGTCAAAATTATGAGAATTCGTCGAATAGTTCATCTGGTTATAGTTTTCCAAACACAAGACGCAATCGTTATTCATAAGCCATTTGCACTTTGCTGAAAGTTGTCAGAAATATTAAGTTAAAAAAGGTCTACACGATGCTATCAGTGCTCACAAAAAAAAGAAACTCAAGACAGGCCACGCGACGCCATTAAAGATCCAAAAAAAGTTCGGCAGGTTCTTTTTTTATATGCAAGGCGAATAGTGAAGTGGCGCGGCGACGGATTCTCACCCAATTAGCGCCTCCCAATCCCAATCCAATCGAACGTCCCCGGACAGGAGCGCGCAACAAAATATAATAAGACGTACTGGAAGCGCTAAATTTTTTTTAAACTTTGAAGTAGGCAATTTTAGACAGAGTGGTCTGACAGTTGTGTTTAAGTTACTTTGTGATTTAGGGGAAACCATTTTTTGAAGAAATTTTCCGGTTTTCCGGATTGCAGGCTGTATTACCTGATTATGGAAAAGTGAATCCGTGTTTCACAGGGATCTCTATCTGACTACCGTTTTTTGACTTGTCCTCAAGTGATCGCACAATGATTCTTCAATGTTTTCAGTCATTTCATCAATTCGTCTTTGCACAGAATTATTACTCAATGGAATTTTTCGGATAATATCTGCGGCGGTTTATGAAGCACAGTAGTTATTATTCATTTATTGCTGGCAATATTAACTCTTCTCCGACGTTATTGGTTGGTCTTCCGATGGTTTGCCTTTTGAGTAATTAACAAAGAGATATTGTACGAAGCTCGAAGTCCGTCGTCATCTTGCTTAGCAGCCGCCGAAAATAGTTTTGCTACACTTGGCTGTGTATTATGCTTCTTCTCTAGGTCTTGAAAATATGCTACATTCTTATCTGGATGCATTTTATTCAAATGATCTTGCAGCCTTGAAGGCTTCATTGCTTCATTCGAAAATATTTTTAGACATAGAAGACACAAAGGTGACGATAGGTTTGTGGGATTTTTAATAAATCCGAATTTAATATATCCGCACAGTATTGCCGTCTCTTTATTTACTTCCGACATTGTTTTGCTTTGAGAAATACGTTCAACTTCGCGAGTAGTGTAGAGGAGGCGTAAGTAGTGCTCATCTATTGCGCGCGAGACTACAAATGAAAATAAAATAAATATTACATGTTTTATAGAAATGCTTAAGCAGCACGCACCGACAGGAATAAAACAAACATGCATAAACTCATTAATCTCATTCGACGCTCAATCGTACTCAACAAGTCCGAAAGTATTCAATGCCGAATCAGCCGACTGATACAGGAATGCACAATTCGGGTTATTTAACAAAAACTTGTTAAAACATGATAGATATCTACGAGTACTAATAACTATTAAAATGCGAAAGTGTGTCTGTTGCCTTTTTTATTGTGTTCTTTCATTAAAAACGGAGCGACGGATTGACATGATTTTCATTTTTCCTATGTTCAATAAAATATGACAGATATATGAACTATGCGGAGAGAAATATAGAATCGAGTTTGAGCTGCTATCTTTTAATTCATATTAGTTGATGTTGAGAGTCGAGAGCTTTTGCAGTCGTTGTTTAATAGGCCTAGCTAAATAAAATTACAAATCACTCCCCCCCCCCGCCTTTACACGCCCCCATTTTCTTTCTGGGTCTCTTACCGCCCTTGAGACCTGCGCGCCCACAAGGGGTTATCGCCACTTTGGGAAATACTGATCTATTGTATACGTCTATCATATAAGTGAAGACGGACTGATGAGTCTTAGAAATAGGGTCCTGTTATCCTGTATCAGATAATTGCAAAAAAAAATCGTTTGTTTCGAACACTTCCATAGTGATGTGCATCTTCGTCCATCCCAATCCCGTAACTCGATAGTTCCGGGCCGCGTTATTCCATTTTGGAATCTGTCCCCTCTTCATGGTGCCCTTTGGGACTTTCCCTAATGAGGGCCTTGAGCACCTGGTCTCGCATTGTACATGCCTTGATAACTGACCCTTGTTTTGACCTACGATATCGATTCGCGCGAAACAACTGTCGTCGGGTGATCATAGGTTGGTTCTGAACTTTGTTGTGCGGGTACTTCTTGGGATTGTTAATTATTGCTCGATCGAGAGTTCGGTCGTTGTTGTTTGCCAAATTCAAGCAATATTGCAAATTCAAGCAAAATTATATTTTAATGTTCATTCATCGAATATTTACCAAACTTTTTTATGGGCTCTACACACAGCATGTTATCTGCTCGTAGGATAATGCTGTGTGTAGAAAAATAATGGAAAACCTACTATTTATTGGTGGGCGTTAATAACAACTACTATCCTAAGATATCATCCTAAGCAGGAATCAGCGATTGCAATCGAAATCGCTACTCCATCGACCCCTCAGTCATCAAAGCCATGAAAGGAAATAAATAATAAAGTCATCATCATCATCATCATCATCAGCTCATTAAACGTCGCCACCGAGGGGCACGAGCCTACCCGTATAGGGTGATTAGGCCTTAGTAGTCCACGCGGGCCAGTGCGGATTGGACGACTTACACACAACCTTCGAATCTCTTCGCAGGTGCATGAAGGTTTCCTCACGATGTTTTCCTTCACCGTAAGAGCGTCGGATAACGTACATATATTTCGGAAGTTCGAAAACACATTGGTACGTGTCGGGATTTGAACCTCAGCCTCCCGATAGGAAGGCGACAGTCCACACCATTGAGCCACGACGCTATAATAATAAAGTGAAAATCGTAAAATATATCGTGTAGTCTCTTTCAAAAGAAGACACATCACCGATTTTTCAAAAACAACAAGACTGCCATTTTTATGGGAACATAGCCTTAAGTTATGTTTGTTTATATATTACTTTTACCTTTGAAACTGACTGTATCTGCTCAACCCTTACAGCTAACTTTAAACATTTCGCTAAAAACTACGCATCGTATCCTGAAAATATGGCGTCAAATGTTATCATTCCATCCGGGGATTAGTATTTGCATAAAATAATAAACATCGCTGACACTAAAAAGCACCACGATAACCCTGAGCATTTTTATTATTATCATATAAACGGTCTATGCCCGTCATGGGAATCAAGAGCTCTTTGTTGAGATCATTATTTTAAATCTCATTATTAAAGATGCGTTTACAATCATCATCATCAGCCCATTAAACGTCCCACCGAGGGCACGAGCTACCCGTATAGGGTGTATAGGCCTTAGTTGTCCACGCAGGCCAAGTGCGGTTGGTCGACTTCACGCCAACCTTCGAATCTTTCGCAGGCGTGCGCATATCCCTCACGATGTTTTCCTTTACCGTAAGAGCGTCGGATAACGTACATATAATTTGGAATTCGAAAACACATTGGTACGTGTCGGGTTTTGAACTCAGCCCTCCCGGTAGGAGGAAACAGTAATAATAATAATAATATATTTATTATTTCACATGACACACAAAGTCCACACCATTGAGCCTCCGACGCTCAATACTTACTTTACAATATAGGACGAAAACAGTGTGATATATTTTTTAATTGAGATTATACAATAAATGCTAAAAATAAATGAGACACAGTAATAGTCAACCAGTTTAACAATATCAAGTTTGCTATGGTGCTAGTAAGGTGTAATTAATATGAAAGAAAATAACCCTAATAATCATTATCATCTTCATCCTAAAACGGCCCACTGAAAGGCACAGGCCTTGCCGCACAGTATCGCTATGGGAAATTTGAACCGTAACCAGCCACGCAGCTCAATGCGGATTGCTAAGATCCTAAATTTTCAGATGAAAATAATTGAATTTCAAATTGAAATATTTCGATTTCATTCATAAAATTCGCGCTCGCAGCCCTAGCGGCAAAGGGATGGCGGATCATCCCGGCCGTTATCAAGTTATCAATTCCCGCCGCTCCCGGGCGCGTCACGTATTTTGTTGGTGTGTTCTGCACCTAATACTTGGTAATTTGGTGTGGATTCACATACTAGTATCGGCACATCCTAAGTTGCTACTTGTACTGTATGATTTACGATAAGACTGTTATCTTCTTTTTTCAATCACTAATCCGCATAGGGCTCGCGTGGTGGGTTTTGGCCTAATCTCCTTTGACTATGCTGTGTGGGAAGGCCTGTTTCCTGCATTGGACTTTATGGGCTGAAGATGCACTTTTATATCGACATCATAGATTTAGTGGCGTTAAACCGCTCGCCACTTGCCCGATGAAGCTACGAAGGCCATCTGCGGTCATCAAAGGATATAATAAAGTGGAACGTCGATCGTGCTAGAACAGTGAACCGTATTTGAATTATTTCGGAATTTAAAGTCAACATTACTGTACAAATACAGACGAAATTACATATTGGATTATGGCTGCCACGGTACACTATTCGTAAAATCTAGAAATACGTACAGAAGCTTGAAATCTATATTCGTGTCAAATTCTTTCTACCTTTTATTTAATTACCTTAATCCTTAAAAACTTAAATCTAAAGACTGAAAATAATACTGCATAAAGGTAGTTTGATTTCGATATTTTGTTTTGAATCCAACATCCCAAGTGCGATGCTGACTGGCTTCATAAATCTAAAACGTTAATTATTAAATTTATTAAGTACCTACATCTCAAATTCTCAATATCGCAAACTATCCAAAAATTTTTTATTATTATAAAGTATTTATATTCAAAATAAAAGGTTCGAAGAAAAATTTGAAGTCAACCGTGACGTCATAGAGCGCCATGCTATATAAAACATATGGAAAAATAGCGTAGTTGATTTGTCAGTGAACATTCACATTGTATTAAAAAATCTGCCACCAAAGGGCATAGCAATCCTATATTCACTCTTGAAATGATGATGCACAAATATTAGTCTTTCGCAATTGTATATAAGGTTTTACTATGTTTGGCAACGTTTGTCATTTCCTGGTTTTCTGGATTTGAAATTCGCATCGCCATCCGTGACCGGGACTGGAATTAGGCCAGGCCGGGCCGGACGCGCGCGAATCCCGTCGGCTCATGTCCCCTCCCTAATCCACTTTAATTTTGATTAATGCCTTCGAACGTGCCGTTCCGAATTTAAAAATTAGGTTCTATTTTGCACTGTGTTTTTCAGTGGCCAGTTTGTAGATGAACAAAACAGATTAAAAACGTATGCTTTGATGTTTTTTTACTGTGTACGTGTCGGTTATCTATGGTTCGCGTGTGTGGGATTTTAGTTGGATTTATTAAAAATGCGCTTTGCTTAGGTATTGCTATGAATAAATAGGTGTTGATGCTATTACCTTTAGAGCTGGGTCAAAAATTGTTCATAATAAAACTAAATGGAATATGTCCTCAAAATTTTTTCAGATTTAATTATATTTAGTTTGGATAATTAAAATTATATTTAATTAACATCTCAAAAGATTTTCCACGTGGGATTCGAACCACGACTTTCGGGTCACGCAGTTGAACGCTGTGCACACTAGACCCGAATGCACTTTTTTCAGATTTTTTTATTTTGATTATAAAACAATTACGATAAATTTATTAAAACAATGTTATCTAAAAAACTTTAAACAACGCATTTACATTGAAATTGATATTGACATACATATAGCCAAAATTTATACATTTGAAGCAGTGCCGACAGCTCCCCATCAGGTATGATTCGGCCTATTAATTATGGGGTCGGATCCCTCGACGCGTGACGTCACGGCAATTGTGCGATAAATATTGCACGCCATCTTGTGACGCGGCTAATGCAGCGGAATCCGTAATGAGGCCGGAGATAAAGGGCTTTGTCTGCGCTCTTGGCTGAAATGTACACGTTACACAAGTTTTGGCCGAAAATAAACTAGCCGAATATTACCTCTTATTATTGATAAAAATTAAATACAGGCTGAAAAACTCTTTAAATAAAAAAAAGTCACGTTGCTCGAATCACTTGACAGTTTAGTTAAATCTAGAGTTAAATTAAAGCTCAATGCTGCTAATTTACAAATTTTAATAAAGAGAATCAAAATAATAACAAATAATGAGAAATAATATAAATAAATAGTAAATATAAAATAATAAGAAATATGTATGATTAAAATATTAAAATGACAAGTTAAATAAACAAGCTCCCGACGATATTTAGCTGAAAATCTATACAAAGTACTACTTGAACAGACCGCCTAGTCCTATGGTGTTTTAGGGCTTACTCTAGGGTAGCACAGCTACGAGGTGCTGCTATGATCTCTGCGTTTGGCACACTGAGCAAGTTATCACTACGTTATATGGTTTCGCAGATGGGGAGACGATCATAAAGATATTTTCAAGTGTTAAGACTCGTAGGTAATAAATTTAATTAAAAGCGAGTCAGATTTCTTTTTGAACCCAGTTCGAACTATCAAATGTTTGTCAATGATACAAATAATTTCGTGAGTAATAATGCAAATTTTTTTGTTCAGGTAATAATCAATTTATATAGAAAATTGCAATTCTATGAAATGGGGTGAGCAAAATCAATTTTGTCTCAACTACTAGGAGCAAACAACAATGCACAAGCAACTAAAAGCACCAGGCGGGCATAATTCCACAGCAGTTCTAAGTTAGCGTCGGGCGGACGCGGCGCGGCTTCCGGGCCACTTCCTTCCGGAAATAGGGCCCGCGTCGTCTAATGGCGCGTGCCTGTGATGTCATGCGTTCCTGGTACTGCGGCTCGTTAGTCAAGCATTTCTGAGGAATAAAATTGTAGGCAAAACAATCAAAATAATTTCTTTTTATTTCGACATACGACTTTTAAAAACTTAACAACTATAGAAAATTCGTTATTACTACATAGAGCTTTAAGTTTGGAAGTTACTTAACGATACTTTGTGACCAGGGTTAGTTAGTGCTTCAATTTACACGATAAGATTAATAGACTTCGTTTTGATTGCCCCTTCGCAGGTCAAGTTTTAGTTTTGTTATATACCTATAATCCCACCAAAACATTTCATGTTAAATGTTGCCAAGACTACATAAGGGTTGCCCTGTGAAAAAGATATCAGATCTCATGTAGAGCGGAGCTTGTGAATCTACACGGTCCCACTCTACCGACCCTAACTTCAACAAATTCTACGAGTACATATCGGTAAATTTGTAAGGCTTCGCCGCTTTGCCGTCGTGGAAAAGATGCAATTATTTAGTTTCTGATCTGATGTAACTACATGTACTTATAAAACTAGTCTCAAGTCTCATGCCTCTCTCAAAGTATGAATGTTTAATCTTGTTTTTAAGTCATTCTCAGCTATACATTTTTGACCAATCCCAATATTGTTGGTCGCTTCACTTTGCGCAGACATCCCGGTCTCACGCTTGCCTAATCCAGCCCGTCCGTGACCTTTCGCAAGTCGGTCTATCGGGCCGGACGCGTCCCACGCTTACTCAGAAGTCAGAGCTCTCCATTCGAGAACTCGTCTGATCCAATGGTCATAAGTCCTGCTACGTACGTGACTTCAATTTACTAATGTTCTTTACCATAAAAATGTTCATTAAAACAAAGATAACTTTTATGAACCTGCGCACGCTTGCGAAGAGATTCAAATGTTGTGCATGAACTAAGGCCTATACAATTTACGGGTAGGCTCTAAAGAGCGTTTTCAGATTTGAATGGTCAACAACGCATTTATAATCCTTCTAGTAGTGCTAATGAACATGGACATCGTCATTTACCATAAGGTGGGCTGTTAGCTCCCAAAAAAAATTTCAAATCAAACACGGAAAAACATGATGATGTTATGTGTATTAAATATTTTACTAACACATTATTATAAAACGAGAATGAACAAGAGTGTTTTTTATATTTGGATTTTGGGACAGTAAAGTCGGTACATACAAGTAAATGTACCATTTATACCCAAATTCGCGGCATCAATTCCCCGGCAGCGAGCGAGGGTTACAATATCCATGGCTACATCACGGCTTGACACAGGCGCGCCCGGCCGCACCCGGTCGCGCCTGCCGACTGCCAACGTATACTACGCTCTAACCCTCTTGATACTTCAATTATTTATTTTTTTGAACAGGAGGAAAACGAGCATACGTTTCATTTGATGGTTTGCAAGACACCAAGAGTCTCAGAAATGCGTTGCCATATCTTTAAAATATTGTA
Organism: Leucinodes orbonalis; assembly: GCA_019425675.1. NCBI lineage: Eukaryota > Metazoa > Arthropoda > Insecta > Lepidoptera > Crambidae > Leucinodes > Leucinodes orbonalis. The sequence goes on from PQWD01001977.1 coordinate 8,664, forward strand.
CGTTCTTTTTTTAAGGACGCCAGGCCGTATCACCCCGAAAATGATCCAAGAGGAAGCTCATTCTACATTTTTGTCGTACGTGGCAGGAAATGTCATCAGAATCGAACTGTGGAAACTTCCAATCATCCAGATGGTGAGGACGAAATTTAGAGTTCGCTTACAAAACACTGACGAGCGCCAACACAGAACCAAAGTCGAAATATATAACTTTTAAACTTAAACGATGAAAGTTATTGTAGGAGGTTTAGCCCAAATGGTCTTTATGGTACAGCCTAAGTCACGCGGGCCCAGTGCGAATTGGCTGACTTCATGCACAACCTTTGAATCTTTGTAAGCGTGCGCAGAAACTTGAATAATTATCCTTGTGTTAACAAACGTTTTATGGTAAAGAAAATTTAATCAGCAAATTTAAACGAAAATAGAAATATATTCAATGCAAGATTGCCACTGAAAAAAATATATATGACATTCACACAGCGCTATCTAGCCTAAGTTAAGCGTGAAGCCTGTAGTTTGGGTATTAAACAACGGATAAACATACTTATATACTTTTTTTTGTAAACACATATTATACATAGTAAACACCCAGACCAATAAAAGCACACAAATGTTTGTACTGTCCGGGGATCAAACGCGGAACCCTTGGTGTAGTAGCTCACATCTCAACCATTAAACAAAATAGGTCGTCATTGATAATATATAAAGTATCAAGACCATTGTGTCGTGAGATACAGAGGGCGTGAAGCCCTGCTCGTCACCCTCATTACGCGGGACACGGCGCGTCCCGGCCGCAATCACGCGACGCGCCGATCGCATGTTGATAACTCTCCACGGGCTTCTTCTGCATGACGCTTTTTTCGTATTTTTGTACCGAGACACGCTTTTGCATAATGTTACTTAGGTATATCGAATACATGAGTATTTTTATGTTACGAAGGACGGTCAGGACGCTCACCTGATGGTAAGTGATACGCCTGAGCATCATTGAAGGAGAGCAACAACTGATAAACCGTTATCATTCGCAATCAATATTATTTTACACTAGTTTTTTCCCGCCGCTTCACGCATGATTAATACGTGGTAACGCTGTTTCTTATTAACACAGTACAGAATTGGAAACCGCATTGTACGGAACCGATAGGACAGTACAATAAATAGGAAGAGTATGGTATGTCGAAATAACTAAATTCCACGAATACTGTTTGTACACTGATAATACTGCACTGCACCCGTCACCCGAGACAACAGATGTTTGGTCTCTTATACCCAGAAATTTCACTAGCTACAGTGCCCGCATCCCGAAACACGAAAGTGTAAAGCATGTTTATATCACGGGACTATATCTGACACTGCAGTGGTACCTACGTAGACGACCCAGTACAGAGTCTTCCACCTAGTCAAGTTAGAGTTATCGGTACCTTATTTAGTATAGACCAGATTATAAGTTCACCCACCATTCCTAGCTAGTATAATTAGACACTAGTCCCGTACAGTTTATAACATAAAAGAGTCGACCAATCCGCAATGGGCCTGCGTAGACGACTAAGGCCTATACACCCTTTACGGGTAGTAAAGGGTTGCCCCTAGGCGGAAACGTGTAACGAGAAGAACGAGCTTGTAATATGGGTACTAAATAACGGATAAACATGCTTATGCAATTTATTTATTTACAAAAATACATTGTTCTTATAAACCCTGGGATCAAAATAAACTCTTATCCTAAACGTGCAGAAAATATAAAATTTAAATACAAACTTATGGGAACAGAATTGAAGGGTACATTTGGTAATAACATATGTGGAGAGTCGTATGTTCGAGTCTCGGTCGGGTGACTTAAGTGTGATTTTTCGAAAGAAATTGTGATTATGAATTTTACCTTTGAATACAGTGAAAACGTCCTTATTTCAACAGGCTTTATTCATAAACCTTCTTTAATTGATTTACAGTGAGTTTTTGACCTATTATATCGCGCTGGTATTACCTATTTCACCAGCTCATTGGTGGGTCATCAGAGCCACATCCACTATATGGCAAGATTTACCAAGAACAGGTCAGGTTAGCTTGGATCCCATAAATTTTATGCAAGACCCCAGTGGCGTGCATAGATTTTATGAGTAGGGTATGCAAAGTGCGTGACACTAATCGCAAAAACAATAAAAAAATATTTTTTGTGAATTATTTATTGTTTTTGCAGCTGACAGCAGATCGCCTATGGTTTCAATGGTTTCAAATTGTAGTGGGAATGGGCGAATAGTGAAAATTTTCTGGTTGTCTGGACGCACAGGGTATATGCTGTTTATTTGCATATACGGAGTGCACAGCACTGCCAGACCTTACACTACACCAGGAAACCTTAAAAAAGTACATAAAATAAATAAATCTGAACCATTTTAAAATGCGCACGAGAATTCCATACGTATCCACGAATGTTGATATACCTATACAATATCTACGTAAGTATGAATCTATGTATTTCAAATGACAAGCTCGTCGCATCACTGCTCACTTAGCTATGCTCTGCCAACTTGGTCTATCCAGCTAGTGGAACGTGAGCTCTATTGTCATTGCAATAAGGTTATATGTATGTATCGTTACTGTTTTTACGGACAACGGCAGATAAATATCGTGTGACTGTAATCCAGCTTGGTGGTTTATTCGTATGTTGGTATTCGTGTTTTTTTAATTTTTTATATTTTATTCTAAGTTGCAGTGCCAATTTGAGGGAAACCGTTTGATTTATCTTACTAAGAGAAACTTGTTAGGAACCTGAATTTTATGAGAAACAATTAATTTAAGCAGTTAGCCCACACGGTGGTAAGTGGCAATTCAAAGTATTTCACGCGCTTGAATAGATTTTTTTAAGTTAGCTGATTCCGAGTAAAGTGTTAGACACTAATTATCGAAATTTCTGATACTAATGACTCAAATTTTTTACGGTTCTAGATAGTATTTACACTCTGATTATATGTAGTTGGGTTCACTGGTGAGCTTTCTTTAGTTTAGGCGGTTTCTTAATTGCTATGTAAAATAAAGATATTAAAACATCAGCATAGTTATTTTTCTCATAAGTGATGAATTGATGATGTATCAACCAATGGACATTTAATTAAGCAAAACAAGTGAATTTATAAACTCACTAAATTATATTATGAATAACAATCCAACGTTTGAAAAATATATCTTTATCGTCTACTATTAAAGAGTAATCGAAATGTTGTTTCTTACGGTTGACAGTTTTCGAACGACCGGGGGCGCGCGCGAATTTCTCGCCCTTCAAGGACCAAGGCGGCCGGGTCGCGTACACATTACGCGCTTTCCAAATTCAATTTATTTTCACTTACTTTTTTCTTTGGATTTGGAATGCGATTTTTGTATTTTATTTTTTATTAAAGTTTTAACATGGGCAAATACCCTTCTAATTTAACATTTTAGAAGTTTTAATCTTTTGAATCATTTAAAAACTATTGTTACATTTTGACCGCTAATTGTCGCTTTTAATTGATTTTATGAACAAAAGAAGCAGTTGCATCTTTCTTAAGGTTTATAGTTATTAAACACATTATTTATCTTGTAATTATTTATCTTGTAAGCAAAAACCCGAAGGTAACATAAAATCTAGTTTTACATTTCTGTAATAAAAATCACAGGTATTCTATTACAAACTAGTATCTAGTATTCGCATGTCACGCAAGTTCGCAAAGTCGCCGTAGTGACGTCGCGCACTCGTCCGCGCGGCTACAAATCTTCCATTTCACTCCGGCCCAGCCTCCGCTCGGTGCGTGGAGGAAACAGCATGCTCTAAAGCACGCGACTGCGTAGTGGCCACTCCCGAAATAGCCCCCCGCCGGCCTTCGACCGACATGCTTTAGTATGCTGCGCGCATGCGAACCGCCCGCACCCTTCTGCGCGCCTAGTACCTGTGCACGGTGTACGCGCGATTTGCAACTAAAAAACCACACTATGGATATAAAAAACTATTGAGACATCAAAATGGTGGCGATACTGGCCAATCCGAAATGGAGCGAGGACCTCACCATACAAATGATAATTGAATATGAAAAACGCGAATATCTATGGAACCCCGTGTCGGAGAACTACAAAAACAAGAAGATAAGGGAGCAGGGCTACGTGGAGATAATTAACGCGTTGAATTTGATCGATGTGACAGTGAAGGAGTTGAAGAATAAGATAAAAAACATAAGGTCGTCTTACAGTGTTGAGCTGAAGAAGATTCGCGCGGCGCGGAAGGCGGGCGCGCATGCGTACCGGCCGAGTGTCACGTGGTTCGAGCACGCTGACAGGTTCCTCCGTGCTATCGTCACTCCCTCCTCCCGTAAGGAACGAAACGCTATTTATTTAACCCACAATCAGATCCGCACTTCATACTTGCAGAACCTTAAAGCTTATCTGTGGGTGGATGTGATGAGTATTATGGATTTTTTGGGCCAGGTTTTGCAACATTGGCTTGCGTTTTTTTAAACTAAAAACTTCGAAACAATACCAATTACTAGAGAATTATTAATAGCTAATGTTGTTGCCTCGAATATTTTTTGCAAGGTTTGCTTGCATTACGGCTTATACGAGTACCTTGAAGTTTATATTGTCGTAATAATCAAATAGGTAAAACTATAGAGTGACTTTAAAACTCCATTTATTATTTTTATTCATAAGATAAAAATGACGTTAAGTCACAACGAAATAAAAATAATAATTTTACTAGAAATAACATAATTTTAAATATAGAAGACAACGATTACACTGATATATTGTACATAAACCTATATATAAATATGTATAACATATTTTCAAAGCGCCATCGTTAGTTGTTACGCGTCAGGTTGTTATCATTGCATTGTTGTTTTCAAAGCCGCAAGCGAAATTCGACCTTATCTCAGTCACATGTTGTGCAACACATGCTACATACTTCAATCGTAATAAGAGAAATTACCTGAGGTTCAATTCTTTGTGAACTTTTCTCTTAATATAGAAAAAGTGTAGTCACAAAAATTTTTTTGTCGGTACAGCTTGTAGGTTTATATTGACGTAGTGACTTAACATCTTCATGTCATAAGGTTCCAATTATACTATTATTACCAAGGAATTATGGAGTTCTTCCGATTACCATTTTCTTATCCGCTTACATAAAAAATGGTTCAATCTCTGATTACAGCCATACCCAAAACATCAATGTTATGGGTGTAAAAAATATGTTACGGTCTCCATAGAACCTACTCTGTCGGCCTTTTATAGAACACTAAAGTGGTTCCACCAGTACTCGTGAAATGGAGATGTTAAATCTCGTATAATTTTCGCCGCCTGTATATCTCCTCAGCTCAGAGCACAGCTGTGGAGAAATAATGTATGCCCAATACCGTATTCCTAACCCGGCTATTTTGTAGGTAGACACGAGTCTTCTCGAGATACCCGTCAGCGACGACAGCGACGCGGTCCAGGACCTCTCCGAGAGGAAGTCGCCAGAAAAGAAGAGCCCCAGGAAACGGAGAAGCTCAACCAGATCCTCCACCCCTACGTGCTGAAACGCCGTCTCCGAGACCAAGCACGCCCCTTCTCCCTCAGCCAATCCACGAGCCCTTTCGGAATTCTCCCCACTTCCAATTCCGCCCCGTTTTTGAACCCGCCCGTGGGTATAGCCACACCGCTGACCACGTCACTGGCGACCATTTACCCGCTGCCGGCGAAACAGAAGAAATATGCGACCACGACGGGCCGCAGGACCTCAGCCAGCACTCGGAGAATGGGAATGAGAATGAGTTCGAAATGTTTGGGAAACTGATGCGAGCCAGCTCAGGAAATTACCGCTGAGTTTGGCCCTGGACACACAGTTGAAGATCCAGACTCTGGTGAACGCGGCCCGGATTCAGGCGGTCTACCAGCAGTACGTTATGCTGGGCCTTCCCAGGAGGCGTTGTCGGTGCAGGCGTTGTCGAACGGAATCCTCGCTAGTATGGCTTCGCAGAGCAGCTTTGGGAGGGCCCTTCGGAACGACTCCCCCGTGGATTTGAACAGGGAACTGAAATCGGAGTATTTAGGCTCTGAAGGAGGGAATAGGGCGATAAAGTATTATGTGAATGTAGTTTTGATGGAGACTTCAAATTTCACTTGATGTTGTTTCTTCATAGGTTTTTGTGGTGCCAAGATGGGGTACGTTTTGGAAATGATAAATATTCCTGGATCTAAACGAAAGAGTGCCAATATTAAAAAAAAAATACCCTTGCGTTGTACTTAAATTCGAATATGCATAGTGATGACATACCTCATACTCACTTGGTGAGATTAAGAAATTTATGTTTGCTCATATAAAATGTATACAATTTAGATAATGTGTATTATATAATCGTGACTTAATTTATGTCATAGAAATAGACAGATGTTATTTAATGACAGACTTAACAATCCAGTACAAAATATAAAATGGCCTGTTACAAAAAAAAACTTGAAATATTTAATTCAACGTATCCATTTGGAAACTCAAATCATTTTATAAGTACTGACTAGGTATGTTTCATATCTTACGGGTTCATATTATTTTTAACTTTATCTAATTGCTCATGAAAAGTATTTTTATAGGTTAATTGTTTTTTTTCTAGTTTGTGATTTTTAATAAATAGCCATAGCGAACAAAATAGTTATTCGGTGTTTATGAAATGTATAGAGGTATTTATATAAAGATAATATTGTCTATGGTAATTTATCTTTCCTACTGAAATAGATAAATCAGTGACAAAATGTAACATGATAATAACTTTTTGGAATTTTGGAACTAGTCAAGTATTGATGTTTTCGTAGATCTCTGTGTTTTGGCTGTGTAGAGTTATTTTTTATCAATTATTGAACATGATATCTAAGCTCTGGACGTCTATGCATTTCTTTACTTGTATGGTATATATTTTATGGTGGCCTGTAAACCTACTTTGCCAAGATCAATCACTCGTAGGAATTTGGTGTAAGAGCAAGAATCCCTTTTATCCGAAGTGTTTTGAGTAGAAGGTTATCAAGAGGAGGAAGGATATCAGGTTATGTATTTTAGTAACAAATCAAGATTTGTTTTTAGTAACCCAGTGGCGTGCACTCCATATATGCAAATTAGCAGTGCATACCCTGTGCATCCAGACAACAACCGGTAAATCACCAACATATATTAACGGTTCCCACTTATTCGCCCATTTTTCTCTACTGATTTGAAACCGTCTGTTGTCATCAACAGCACTCAATTTGTCAAAAATGTAAATTTATTGTTTTGTGATTAGTGTCACTGCATACCCTACTCATAATCTCTGTGCACGCCACTGTAGTAACCAATCTTGATATGTAATTTATCTATCTCATTGAGTAAAATTATATGTAGATATGTAATAGTGGTTTTGCAAGGATTAATAATAATTGAAAAGGCAACTTTGTTTGTTTAAATTAAGATGTAACCGTATAGACGTTTGGAGCTAAAGTGATTTCTAAATTTAAGTGTCAGAATGTGTTTTTTTTTACAAAACACAGCACAAAATGTTAACTATTTCAACTCGAATACGGGAATACGCCACGGATTTTTAGATCAAATTTTTATTATGAACATTATTTATTATTTTAAATAGCATAGTTGAAAATTCGATATATGTTGACTGAGTTTATCGGAGTTGAAATTCAAAACTACTAAATATTTCTTTAACATTGAAATTTCATACTAATTTTGTGCAAACGGTGGGAGCCACTTGCACTAGCTCATTAAAATTCGTCCAGTCCCTATACGCGATACTGGCAAACCTTTTCTTCAAACATATACTTTACCTTGTCCTTCTTGCAAAACCTAAACTAAGTTTCGAGTTCTCTCTTGAACTCCCGTCGACTCGACTAGGTTGTTAAGGCAAAGTTCGAACCATTATCTGTGCTAGTTACATTCCCGGTGAATCAGTGTAGCCAATAGAAAAAAAAACATCCGTAAAAAAATTTAAATTATTTTTTTTTGTAAAAAAAATAAGAACTGTCAGATTGATATCTGTGGCGTAACCTCCTTGTTTATACTTGTTACGAATTTATTTTAAGTGTGATAGATAGTAGATCTGTGTTACAAAATGTGATTATTGTATTTTGATTAAATGCATGCTTAGAATAAGAAATGAGAATACCTCAAAGTAGTGTCTAAGTTAGATAGGTAGACTATTTGGAGTATATTTTAACTGTTGTGCCACGGCTAGATGTGTAATACAGATTGTGATTCTATTGAAAAATAAATACATATTTTATAAATGTCCCGGAATTATATGAGGTTGTTTTATTTTCACTCTAATGGCTGGAGGCAATGATATTCTACTTTCTACATCATTGGCTGTAGGTTGGCAACGTACTCGTAGCTTATTCGAAGTTGCTATTGCGTTTTTCCCAACTAGTCACACTATAACACGTTGGGAGATCTTTCTCTCGTTGAGATTCTAAAATCATACCTAACTCGAATCCCACTCTGGTCCATTAGGCCAACCTTTACAGAATTGATAAAACCACAGACATCAGAATATACATTAGACTGGACAAGCGCCAAGTTTATAGGCAGTCCCAGTGTCGCAATTTCTTTTCGTTCTTACTGTAAAAGTTATTATATTTCTTGGTAAATTTACTGATTCATTGCGATGATGGTATGTTACAATTGCACAGGATGGCATTTTAGAAAAAAGCCGTAATTTCTTCTAATATTCGTGCGTCTTGACTCGTTTCACAGAGCGTAACTGGTAGCCAGTGTATGCTCGTTGAGCTTACAGTTGTCGCACTTTAAACGCGGCTTGCCCCATCTCCTGTATTGGGAAATCTGTGGATAAAACGCTTCATGCTGGACCATTGGACGGTATTATTCATGGTACTGTTATATATACATTTTTAGTATAGATATTTCCTTACTAAGTCAGTATTAAATGCTGAGTAAGCGTCTGGGCCAATACCATAGCGCGTGATAGATTATTTAACATTATTAGATATATTTGATCAACAAACTTCAAGTACACATTATTAAAAGTACCCTCAAATTGATTATATATGTAATTTGTTTATAATGTTCGAACTAAATAAACCTACTTTATCATATAACTATGTGTAGCACATTGAGATGGTATTCTAAACTTTCAAAATCAAATAACTTAAAAATACATCGATAAATAAATCTTAAACCACTGTTTCTCATATAATTTGATACTGTAACTTGTTTTATAATTAAATTGCATTTTCTATATTTATATAACTCATTTAATATCAATGTAATAATAATTGAATAAAAAAATACGAAAGAAAGCTGATTATAACATTTTGTAAAAGATCGTACGATGTGACGTCACTTGTTTGTCACCAACTATAAAACCGGACGCTCCGCCCTACTCGCCACATTGGTTTGGCAGCAGTCGCGCCGAGCGGACCAAGTTAAGTAATTCATACTTACTTATAAATTATAAACTACTATGTATATAGATATTTATAATTGGATATAAGACATTTAATCTCATATGCTTTTCCTTATGTAATGGATTGCTGATTACAGTTAAGAATATAATTGCAATTTATATATCTAGCTGTGCTGCTTGTAAAATCATATAATCTGTTTTGCTTACTTGTTAAAGACCTTAATAGTTAATGTTTATTTACAAGTGTTTGTTATTAATTATGTATCATTTTTGGTTTATATAAAAAGTAATAATAAAGCTCTTCAAAACCAATCCTTTTCTTATTCACTTTTCACAAATTTAGGTGTTAAGACATTGTTATTTTTTTTATTCAGTTTATATATTTTCTTACATCAGAAGTGGGATAGAACCTGTATTAATCACCACAAATTATATTCTTTTACCAGATGGATCCTACTTTGTTGGAAGGCTTACTAAAAGCCATTCGAGATGCAGTAGCTGGTAACCAACGTGGAGACGATGTAGTATTACCGCCATTTGATCCAGAGAAAAACGATAATGGTGCAGAGAGTTGGTGCAATAACATCGAAACCGTGGCCAAGGACCGTGGTTGGAGTAGCATCACAACCGTTAGTAAAGCAGGCTCCAGTTAGCAAAGAGCAATGGCCCTGAGAAGTAAATTTTATTACAAAAGGTAAGAACTCGCGACATAGATTAGGAAAAACTAGTTACTTTATGAAAAATTAGGATGGTGATTCCCCATAAAAAAAAAATTATTTCATTTCATATATTATATTTAGAATACACAGGACCTTTTATATCATTTTATGAGGTATACAAATAATTTTGCTCTGTTAAGAGTCGATGGCTTTACTAAATTTTGCATACTGAAACCTCTCAAGACGCTTAGTGATCAAGAATTAGTCCTAATCTCACGAGAAAATTTGACAACTGATTAAAGCACTGATTTCACCTCCCATCCAGTAAGATCACTTTTAGAGATTTCTAAGATGCTGAAAACCACAGACAAATACCATCATTGATGATTTAGCAGAATGGCCAAACGATTTGTGGAAAGCACAACTATCTCTTAAAACTACTATATAAAAAACGACATGTTTTTCGTCTATAAAGTTATTACTAGGTTAAAATAGAAGCATACCTCCCGTGCTCTTGCCGATACTATTTGGCCGATAAATTTAAGGTTTTGGCAAGAATGGGTTGAAGAAAATACTTCTTGTAGGAGTCCCTGTAGCTTCATCATACCGAAGATGAACCGTGATAGATTATTTTTGAAATGACTTTTTTTAAATATCAGTGAGTTTTTATAATTGTTATAATCAATATTTTGATGATTATTTTGTAGTTCACGAACTGATTACTAATGAATTTGTATACTGTATAATTACACATACATTTATTATATCAATGTTATAATATATTTACAAATATAATGTGTATATATATATATATATTATAATTTTATTTTTAATTTTATTTATTTATTTTTATTTAATTTATAATTGTGGAATTTTGTGTTGTTTGATCTATGTTATACTGCTGGTCGGTCACTGCCCTGATATCAGTCCGAAATTCATTAGCAGCAGGTGATAGGACTGGTATGTCAAGGCCAGAGATCATTATAAAAAAAAATGTTTGGTTAATTGCTGGTCAGTCACTGCCCTGATATTAGTTTGTAATTCATGTGCAGCAAGTGATAGAACTAATATGCCAAGGCCAGAGACTCTTAATAAATTAGTTTGGTACTTCGAGAGCGAAGTACAGGTCAGTCTGGCCGTGATAGATTATTTAACATTATTAGATACATTTGATCAACAAACTTCAAGTACACATTATTAAAAGTACCCTCAAATTGATTATATATGTAATTTGTTTATAATGTTCGAACTAAATAAACCTACTTTATCATATAACTATGTGTAGCACATTGAGATGGTATTCTAAACTTTCAAAATCAAATAACTTAAAAATACATCGATAAATAAATCTTAAACCACTGTTTCTCATATAATTTGATACTGTAACTTGTTTTATAATTAAATTGCATTTTCTATATTTATATAACTCATTTAATATCAATGTAATAATAATTGAATAAAAAAATACGAAAGAAAGCTGATTATAACATTTTGTAAAAGATCGTACGATGTGACGTCACTTGTTTGTCACCAACTATAAAACCGGACGCTCCGCCCTACTCGCCACATTGGCTTGGCAGCAGTCGCGCCGAGCGGACCAAGTTAAGTAATTCATACTTACTTATAAATTATAAACTACTATGTATATAGATATTTATAATTGGATATAAGACATTTAATCTCATATGCTTTTCCTTATGTAATGGATTGCTGATTACAGTTAAGAATATAATTGCAATTTATATATCTAGCTTTGCTGCTTGTAAAATCATATAATCTGTTTTGCTTACTTGTTAAAGACCTTAATAGTTAATGTTTATTTACAAGTGTTTGTTATTAATTATGTATCATTTTTGGTTTATATAAAAAGTAATAATAAAGCTCTTCAAAACCAATCCTTTTCTTATTCACTTTTCACAAATTTAGGTGTTAAGACATTGTTATTTTTTTATTCAGTTTATATATTTTCTTACACGCGCAGGCTCTGACGAGCAAACAGTCTATTCGTAATCATCTTCCTAACCACTTGTCTTCGTATATTAATTGATTAATTTCAAATATAATCCTTTTAATTTTTAAACAGGTTGGAATGATTTAAGAAAGATCACCCAACGTGTTACAGTGTGATGCGTTGGGAAATATTTTATTTTTTTTCCCAACGAGACACAGTGTGACAGGTTACAGTGTAACTCTTTGGGAACAAAAGCACAAACCATGCATGCTAAGTTGTAAAAAAAAACCGAACGTTGCGTAATTGCTTAGCTTACACTATCATCAACGCTACATAATTGAGCCCTACCTTAGTTCTGGTGTAGACTCAACCCAAAATGTTGTGTACTTTTTCTTCCTTCAAAATTTGACTCAACCCTTAATTAATTTCATTCTTTAATTAGACTCAACCCTTAATGGACTCAACCCTCAATTGGACTCAACATTAAATTAGTTTCAACCTTAAATTAAGACTCATTCCTAAACGTAACCCAATTCTTTTGTCTCTTCAATCAAGTATTCGTCAGACAAAGCCTAACGATTTGTTCAATAAATACAAAAACCGGTCGCAAATCAGAAAACGCCGATCCGACGTCAATGCGAACTCGACTTGGGATTAATCTGGCTTATTGATGACTAGGTTCTTTTAACTAGGTTTTTTACTGTACGTAAGTATTAAATAGCTGAATCATGATGGTGATGTTGGAAACGAATATAACACATTTCAATCTGTATTTGGTATAATTTATTTATTAGGACAACCAACAAGAAAAACACAAGCTACAATAAATCAGAGACAAGTGTCACCTCACGTATAGGTTGCCACGGCAGGCAATGTGCACTGTAGTGTTAAAAATAAACAATTTTAAATATATATATATATATATATATATATATATATATATTTATTGAAAAAAAAAAACAAAATAATTGAATTACCATAGTCCTGATTTTGATCAATTAACTGAATAAATCTAAATGCAGTAAATTAATCAAACTGTACAAGAAGTCGGCAATTACCCGGAACGGGTTTGACCATTTGCAAAAATCGGGGGACCAGGATCATCATCATCAGCTCATTAAACGTCCCCACCGAGGGGCACGAGCCTACCCGTATAGGGTGATTAGGCCTTAGTCGTCCACGCGGGCCCAGTGCGGATACGACGACTTCACACAACCTTCGAATGTCTTCGCAGGCGTGCATGAAGGTTTCCTCACGATGTTTTCCTCCACCGTAAGAGCGTCGGATAACGTACATATATTTTCGAAAATTCGAAAATACATTGGTACGTGTCGGGATTTGAACCTCAGCCCTCCCGGTAGGGAGGCGACAGTCCACACCACTGAGCCACCGACGCTCTACCAGGACCAGGATATCTGGCGCAAAATGGGGGAGACCTATATCCAGCAATGCTGCGTCCTTGCTAACCATCGGATGATTTTTAGCTTAGTTATTATCTTAGACAAACAATAAACTAGATACACAATCTCACTCAAAAAATCCGCGCAAAAATTGACCTCATCGCGTTGGTTGGACAGAATTCTTTCATAAATCATAACCAATGATGTAAAAAAGTATAGATTCGTGATATGCTCACAAAACAATCGAAAATAGTGTTCCAAATGCAGTGACGGCACACATTTAACATAATGAGCGTACATTTACCTAAACAGATCACAAATTGTACTCTATTCAGCGGTCGTTTTTGAGGCACGGATGGCGTATCTACCTTTATATATACAGAATATCATTGTTCATAACCACGTCGCTCACTTGCAGCTCTTTGATACCTTCAACAACTTTATAATAATTACAATACAACAAATACAATTATTGTACTAGATATAACAAGTTAAAGTGAATATTAATATGAACCCGGAGCCCTTGGTGTAGTAGCCAATCTCATTAGACAAGGGTCGTTAAAATGTATGTATAATAATCTACGACCTGTAATTTCCCATACGCGGCGGTCGGCTCAGTAATTATTGGATGCACTTTATCAGGCTTTTATCCAGACCGCAAGGCCCGCGGTGCACCGTGCGAGCGAGAGGTGCGTGCGAGAGAGACGGGTGATGCCCTTGCGGGACGTAGCCGACGAGTTAGCCGGGTAGTCTTGATACTTAGTCCTTTTTATGATAGCCTGGTAATACTAAGTTTGACTCCTGATCAAAATAAAATTTGTTTTTTGGTATGATTGGGTATGTATTGTTGATGACTTTGTCGTTCCTATATTTATATTGAATCTGATCATTTTGACCGTCGCATAACTGCTAATAATTATATGATATGCTGTTTACAATAAATAGAATAAACATACCTAAGTACCTTGTTGTTAAATAAATACATATTATTATATTAAACATGGAAACATCCATACCAATACATGTTCATGCTAACAAAATTGAAGAGACATTCAAAATCTCAAGAGGTTTTTACTTTCTGTACTTCCAGGTATGTGTACCTGGAGGTAATATTTACTATTAGTAGTATTTTACTAGTAATTACTAAAACCACATGAAAAACGTTCCAAATACTCATAAGCTTTTTGATATTAAGCATCACGGATCAACACATAGCGTAAGCCTCACTAATGACAGGCTCGATGTGCGAGGGGGTGCGAGCGAGACGGCACGAGTCCCGCGCGGGACAGCTGGCGGCCGGTAGCGACCGCAGTGACCGGGGTGTCCTATACTGCGCTTTAACCAATTTGATACTGGTTTTAATAATATTTTTTTTACTTGGGATCACTTTGGCCTTATACATTACCTATATAATAATGACTGTGTGTTTGGTCTAATCTTAGGGCAATAATATCATTATTTAGTTTTTACCTGGATCTTAAGTGTATTATTTATAAAATAATTTAATCTAACCACTAAGTCCGACTTAGTCGTCATTATTGAAATGTATACAACAGCGAAGTAAACATGTTTGTACAAAAATAAACTTATGTCATCAGTCATCTATGTCCACGGTAATGTGGCGCGTGGCTAAAAATACTTATCTTTACTTTTGACTGGTGAATTGTTTTGTGATCAATCATTCCTAACCCTCGGTACTGAAAGTGCTTATATATTTTACTATGTGTTATTATTTGTCTGTAACATTCAACATAACCATATCGTACTTGGAGATATAGTTGGTGCGAAGGGCGATTCGTGTTTTTTCTGCTTTCTTACATGGTAGGGTTTTCTAATAGGCATAAATCGGTGAGCAAAATTTGAAAGTTCTTTCATTTTTTAAATCTTAATATAATGTGCATAACTTTATTGATTCTAACAATTATTAATTGTATTAATCAATTGGTTATTAAAATTAACAAATAACCAATTGGGTTCAAGGTAACTACACACCTGGTGGTAAGGTAAGAGCCGATTGTATGCTTATACCACTGAATATGGTTAGCAGCGTAATCGTTATCACGTAATTATGGTAACCGGTAATTTATTATCTCAACCATGGGGTCGAAATACAGCTTTATTTTAATTATTAAGGCTTACCATGTCACCTGGCATATTTATAAGTGTTACAATTAGTGATTCAACTAAAATAATAACTTTGTTGAATTAATTGGATAATATAATAGCATTTTAATACTAATGCATAGGAATTGAGCAATACTTATGTATATTAAGATAGGTTACAGATGGAAAGTGACAACTGCCATCTAGTGGTATTCATCATCATCAGCTCATTAGACGTCCCCACCGAGGGGCACGAGCCTACCCGTATAGAGTGATTAGGCCTTAGTCGTCCACGCGGGCCCAGTGCGTGTTGGACGACTTCACACACAACCTTCGAATCTCTTCGCAGGCGTGCATGAAGGTTTCCTCACGATGTTTTCCTTCACCGTAAGAGCGTCGGATAACGTACATATATTTTCGAAAATTCGAAAATACATTGGTACGTGTCGGGATTTGAACCTCAGCCCTCCCGGTAGGAAGGCGACAGTCCACACCACTGAGCCACCGACGCTCTAGTGGTATTAGTATTAGTTATTTAAGAATTCCAAATTTACTCTATAATAGTTTCACCATAAGCCTACTCGTAACTGACAGTGTGATAGTGATGTTATCAATCCAATTTTCAAAGATTTCGTCATATAAAACTCAAGTGACAAACTGTTCAACATAACACATTGTACATGCCACCACTTCGCGAGGCACTTTATCTTCGGCTTACGAATTGGAAACACCGTCGCAACACGATCCCGCCGGTCGTCGCCGGCTCTTTATAATAATTGTCGATGCGCGGTCGACGCCGCGATAAGGGATTACCTCCCCTAAGCGTGGGGCTACTAGTTTAGGGCTGCCACAAAGCTTGTTACTTTTATTTAAAAAAAAATTGCAAGATGTAAGTCTCTCGTTGAAACTCTAAAAATAATTCATTTACATAGTAAAGAAATCAAATATAAATATTTATTATAGGTAAGCACAGATTG
The DNA here is from genome assembly GCA_019425675.1 of Leucinodes orbonalis. Classification (NCBI taxonomy): domain Eukaryota; kingdom Metazoa; phylum Arthropoda; class Insecta; order Lepidoptera; family Crambidae; genus Leucinodes; species Leucinodes orbonalis. Next base: position 25,149 of record PQWD01001977.1, read on the forward strand.
ATGTGACTAATTTATGTTTTATTTGATTTACAATATCATCATCAGCTCATTAAACGTCCCCACCGAGGGGCACGAGCCTACCCGTATAGGGTGATTAGGCCTTAGTCGTCCACGCGGGCCCGACGTGACCGAACGACTTCACACACAACCTTCGAACCTCTTCGCAGGCGTGCATGAAGGTTTCCTCACGATGTTTTCCTTCACCGTAAGAGCGTCGGATAACATACATATATTTTCGAAAATTCGAAAACACATTGGTACTTGGCGGGATTTGAACCTCAGCCCTCCCGGCAGGAAGGCGACAGTCCACACCATTGCGCCACCGACGCTCCACCACCGCTTCATCATCATCATCATTACAGCCCAATTATGTCCACTGCTGAACGAAGGCCTCCCCTAATGATTTCCACGTGGACCGATCCCTTGCAGTTGACATCCATCTGCTACCCGCCACCTTAAGATCATCCGTCCATTGGTTGGGGGTCGGCCTACGCTTCGAATTACAATAATTTCGTTATAATTTGGTAAGAAAGAAAGAAGTAAACTAGGATCCCGTTTGGTGATAGAAGTCAATTGGGATTTTTTAAGTGACTATATTAATTAGCTGAAAAACATTTAACATTTAAACATCTTGTGCCTTACTTACCGAGACGCTTATTTTGTATCTGATAAAATATATTAAGCAACTTGTGCTACCAACCCTAGATTGTAAGTGGGGTGGGCGCGCCCGCCCCCTCACGTCCCGTCCTGGCTTTTTTCGCGCTTGCACTTCGCTAGGAAGTGGAACGGAGTGTATATTGAATTATGAATTAAGATATGAGACGGTGTCAGCAAGAACCGAGAAATTCCTGCTTACGGTGGATTTAATGCAAGTTTTATTATAAAAAGGTATAAGATGGAAGTTCGGCTCGAGTTGCCATAATCTTCCTGGTGTTCTACTTTGAAAAGTTTTAATGCTTTCTCGACTGTATGAGGCTATAAAAAACTAAATTATAAATCTATGAATATCATAGATTTATAATTTAGTTTTTTATCGTAGAGATAAATGCATTACCTGAGACTTTATCCGCTGTACGGCAGATAGCACCTGAATCAAATATGGTTGACACAATTTCAAAATTCAAAAAGAATACATGGCTACATACATACAACAATCATGTGATTGATTTTATTCGATATATAAGATGATCGCATATACAATATTACGATCAAAATTCTTTTAGACCGCAGTCACTCCAGAAATTCAATGATGCCCTTATTTTGCCACAAAATTGTGTCGCGTTTCGTTAGCGAAAGTTTCCATTATGGAACGTCCCCCACGGGCGTTGACGTGAAGGGCGTCGAGTGTACAAAGCCAAAAAATGTAATCTTTGGCACGAACTCGAGTGAAACTTAGCTCGGAAAATCTGGTGAAAAACAACGGGAAGCCCGGGCGGTCTTATTGAATATTTAAAACTATTGAAGGGTCAGCTCTTAGGCCGTGGCCCTAAGTGCGATCTCCCCGCTCTTTGTGTAGAGGCGTTGCGGTGGAATTATTTATGTGATAGGTCAATTTGAAATTGTATTATTCATCAATGTAGTTCAATACTAATTTTGTTTAGCAGATCGATTCCGATATAATTTTGGAGGTTTTGACAAGTTTAGCGTTAGATACAATCGTCGTAAGGGTTTTATGGCGTTATAAGTTAACGGAGCGGTCACTCGGTCAATGAGCTCACCTGGTGGTAAGTGATACGGCTGACCATGATAGAAGCAGTGTTGAAGGAAATTAGTAACAGTAGGTAGTAAGTTTTTCTCGTCAACACTGCTCTGCGCCCGTCCGAAATGAAAGATACTAGGCCTCTTATACCCGGTAACTTTAGTAGCTAAAGTGCCTTCAACCCGAAACGCAGAAGTGCATAACACTCCTATTTCACGAGACAATATCTGTCACCAAGGTGGTACCTACCTTGATGACTCAGTACCGAGTGTACCACCAAGTAAAGATAATAGATATATTACTTATAATAATTATTATTATATATATAGGAAATTATCTACCACTGAATAAAAAACGAGGCTCTGGCGATCTACCAATATTATTTAGGCCTGTTTAAGAGTAACAACTGAGTATCTTTGTGACAATGGGTGTCAAAGGACCGGTAAGGTTATCGCCGTCACTTAAAACAGTGCTACTATAATGATACGTCAGCATTTTTGTACCAGAAAAGGCGAAGTAATATTATTGGAATACCGCCTAGGACATGGCGGTAAACCCCCTGATATCAACTACAAGAGAAGTACTTCAGAGACTTGGAGACCACGGCTCGTCTGTCGGTTGTAGTTTGTATTCATGTTAGCTTTCAAAGTTTGGGCTTTACAAGCGAGCTGTTGATTGAGCTGTTCTGCGAACTGTTTTTAATTGCGGTTGTTGAGCTGTTTTGTATAGGTATATACATATATATCTTAAATACCTACTTAGGCTTACTAAACAAGCAATTTATAACGAATAACGTTCTACTGCAGGGCACCGGTCTTCTCACCTGACCCACCAGGTAGTCGCAATGCGGGTTGAGGGTATTAACGACCACCAATCTGATTAAAGTAAAGTAAGGTAGCCGGGATTAACGGCTTAACGTGCCTTACGAAGCACGGAGGGATACTATTTTTCGATCACCCATCTGACGACGTATAACTGCGATAGTTCCATTAAGCCAACCATTAGCAATAACCCCTGATTGCTAATACAATTATTAAAAAAAAATGTTTTTATATATTGGTTTGATTAAAAATGAAACAAGCATTCAGAAAACTTGGCAACTCATTTTCATAGCAATAACCTTTTTAAATTACCTTACTTAGATGGTAAACCCACTGTTTTAGTTTTAATAAGGTGGATATATCTGTGATCTGTGTCTGGATAACGATGTAAAATACTATACAACACAAACACGATGGCAAAGAAAGGTTTTGACACAAGTATCTTCATTTAATACTAAAGCCGTCTATGGCCACTACTGGAAAATATAACAATTCTGAACATTGTTTTTTTAAACCCTTTGACCGCCAGAGGCGCTTCAAAGCGTTAGAAACAATAGATTTTTCATTATGTCTAGAATCCTGGCGGTCAAAGGGTTAATTTATTGAACAGGAAGCAAACGAGCGGTTATGAAGTTATACCGCACGTGAATATTTGCAAGACCAAATGTCCTAGAAATGCGTTGCCGGCCCTAAAGACGTTGTACGCTATTTATTTAAGGACAAGCGAGGTCATATCTCTTGTAGATTTCGGACCATAACTCGCGTCGCTGGTAGAGTACGTGTTAACAGAAAAGAAGTAATCTAAATTACTTTTTAGTATATTATAAATCCTGCACAATTTTAAGTATTATTATCAACAGAATGTATAGTTATATTGTTGTGAAACGGTAAAGGAGCAGCCCTGCAGTGGGATAGAGCCATAACTGAGCACAAAGCGGCGCCGGACTGAAACCAGTCGGGGCAAATTAAATATGTAGGAGGCGCGCGCCCACGCCAGGGTTGGCCGGTAGCACACTGGAATTTCACCAACGTGGCGCAATGACAGTGAATACAATTATTATTTAGCTCTGGTTTGACTAGTACTGGAATTTTGCAACGCTTATTTAAATAACTAAGCGGAGTAAGACGACATATTCGTATAAAGAGATGTAAAATTCAAAATGGCAGTATCAGTTTTTATCTGGAGGGCGTAAATAAGTTACCATATGTAGTCTGCGAGTAACACAACCGTAACTCTTTCTTCCATTCATCAAACTAATATTATAAAGCTGAAGAGTTTGTTTGTTTGTTTGTTTGAACGCGCTAATCTTAGGAACTACTGGACCGATTTGAAAAATTCTTTCAGTGTTAGATAGCTCATTTATCGAGAAAGGCTATAGGCTATATATCATCACGCTACAAGCAATAGAAGCGGGGGAAATCCAGGGGGAAAAATTCTTACTTAGAGATTCCGCTGCGTACGCTGCGTAAACTGTTAAAGTTTCGCAAAAGTCATATATAAGAGTATTGTTACCCTTTTAAAGGTCTACAAAAAAGTCCGCGACAGCGTATGTCTATCTTTTAAGATTAGCTCCCTATAACATATTTTTAGCTATTTTTTTTCGAAAATAATGCATCATTTTGCGAAGCTATTTTCATGATATCAATCCTTATCCAATAAATACTTTATATATCACAAGTATTTCATTTTAAACAAAATAGCCCTTTACATCATTCAATTTAAATGAATATCTTATGAGATATCGCAGTTTTAACTCCTAACCTATATAAACGAAGTAGCGGGTTTAAGAGAGCGTTAGGCCAAAGTAAAGTAACTATTCCACGCAGACGAAGTCGCACGCAAAAGCTAGTTGTCTATAATAAACTGACAATGTTTTTTATAAACTGCTGAGTGAGAATAACTTAATATTGTGGCTTATAACAGTTATAACATTTGCTACACAAATTAGCAACTGTATTTGGGTCCCTTTTTATGATCCCTAGAGAATTATATTATAAGTCTGTATGTTGCTAGTTTTTACTTTCAAGGCCTTGTAATCAGACCCAATACAAATAATTATTTTGTATTTTAAAACTATGTCTTGTCTCGAATTAATGAGTATTGAATCATCAGTTCAAGGATTTACATATGAAAAACCAAGAATGTAACCTGAAAGTGAACTTAAAATTGTACATTTTATTTATTAAATGCGAAATTAATGTATCGCCAACCCTACCGATGGCCCCGCTCGACAGTCATTAGAGGCGCTGCGACCCGCGCCGCCGGCCAGACGTTTTTTATGCGGCCCGCAAGCCGACGCTTTTTCAACGCCCGCCGTGTTGCGGTTACACCTACATACCTATACACATAATATAGATATACAACCACATGGTTAGGTAGCTTTGGGCTACATACGAATATTTTTGTATACTCAAATTCTAACTTTCTGTCGAACATAAAAGTTATTGCGGTTTTGTTGTAGATTCTAGAGTTGCTTTGACTGTTTGATATCGATTTATTGATGATATCAGTCAGCAACATAAATGAATATCTTCATCATCAGGCCTTAACGGCCCGCTGCATGGTACGGGCCATATTACAGCATAGATACAGATATTGGGCAGTAACCCACCACGCGTTTCCGGATAGATGGGCCGTGAATGTTTACTATACAGTATAGTCTATACTAGGATAGTGGTCGGTTTAATGCCCCCTTCGAAGCACGCTTCCATCTTTTTTCAGACAAAATTGCACAATGTGATGTTCACTGTGACGTATCCCCTTGGGATTCGAACCCACGACCCTCGGGCCACGCAGCCATATAAACCCAACGTTTAGACCGTTAGACTACGGAGACATTTCTCTCTCTCTCTCTTCAACCTATCGCAGTCCACTGCTGGACATAGGTCTCCCCCATTTTGCGCCAGACATCCCGGTCTTTTCTCATTAGACACTTATTATATAATATTCACAAAATATTGCCGATATTGTCAATTTTGTTATCTTTTTATAGGTAGCCTATTCAAGGTTCTTGTTAACGGCACGATAAATCTGCAATCACAATTGAAACTAACACAAAGACATCATTAATATATAGCGAGTGTCACAAAATGTATAACTAGGCGAGCATAGCTGGCATTCGTGTTTTCGCAGCGCGTTCGTCGCACTCATAAATCAAAGTACCAAGCCCGCTCGGGCGGCGTACGCGGCAGCCATTAAACCGGTCGGTGACGAGGTGCCGCGCGATAACGCGGCCCGTATCCGTCGTGCGCCCGCTCGATACTTCAACATCTATATGTATTATGCTGCTCTGGTACTTTACACTTGCTTCGTAGACTTTGATTAAACTACACTTACTCATCTTTTAATACTTTTAATTAATGTCACAGCGGCCCGATGCACAATGGCGTCGTTTTCTTATTGCATTCAAAGATTATATCATTAAAGATTTATTTATTTTATTTTTTTGAATAATTTATTGCCCACGTCTTGTCTGCTTGCAGATTTACTTTCGTGACTATCATTGTCGTAGAAATGGTGTACTGTACAACTAATTTTTCAGTGTTTAAATTTACTAACGTAGTTAGTGGTTTAGGTTGTAGCAAAATATTTTTTATACAAAATATTTTTTATCATAATATCGGTTCTCGTGTGTTCTGTTGAAGTACCCTCAAATAATATCAAATAATATAGATGTGTGTGAATTCACAAACATAAATTATGTACGAGTACAAACTATTGCGTATTCTCATTACTCTTACTTCCATGCATTTTATAAACGCCTGGTATTTTTGACAAGTTACACGCTCCGTAGACGCTAAAAATTTTTGATACGTATTATTTGTGTGTTTTGTATCTAAATAACATCTAGTCACGATAGTAATAAAATGAATAAGCTTTATGATTGGGGTATATTGGTCATTAAAGTCATTATTAAAACTATCGTTATAATTTCGTCAAAAACTTTACAACCAAACTTGTTAAATTTTATTTTTCTAGTTAAATTTGTCTTCTGTAGCATCGTTGACAATTTTTAAACAATATGAACCCTAACACCTTACCGAAGGGGTTGTTAATCATGTGTGATTTAAGGACTGTTTTAATGACCGGTCGCTTGCCATCTGATAGCAAATTATTCATGACGCTGCGCTGCGACGGAAAATAGGAAAAACGTCGCCTACAAATGTGTTTTAACTAACCTTGCAAAAATTAATTTATTAAGTTTAATGTAAGTGGAATAAGCAGCCTTTTTAAATACTGTATGCATGTTATTTGTGTCTAATCCTCGACAATATGATATGTAATGAAATGGGAATCATTTTCCTACGAATGATAGTATAGAATTATCAATATGTTAACCACCACGCATCTAGTATTGGTTCATGGCAGTGATTTACAAACTAAACCGTTAATTAGTAAATCTACTTTTAATGGCTTCGTTCTTTGCTAGCCAGAAAGAGGATAGATATCTATGAACTGACTTTAAACAGCGCCATCTAGCCCCAATTTCGACAAGGAGTTTGCACTATGGGTACCAATCAATGGATAAATTTCATCATCATCAGCTCATTAAACGTCCCCACCGAGGGGCACGAGCCTACCCGTATAGGTTATAAGGCCTTAGTCGTCTACGCGGCGGGCCCAGTGCGTATTGGACCACACACAACCTTCGAATCTCTTCGCAGGTGTGCTTGAAGGTTTCCTCACGATGTTTTCTTTCACCGTAAGAGCGTCGGATAACGTACATATATTTTCGAAAATTCGGTAACACATTGGTACGTGTCGGGATTTGAACCTCAGCCCTCTCGGTAGAAAGGCGACAGTCCACACCATTGAGCCACCGACGCTCTGGATAAATTTATTTTGATTTTATTAACACATACTTAACATACATAGAAAAATCTAGATCGATCAAAACAGTCACGCATGCTTGTACTGCCTGGGAATCGAAACCGGAACCTTTGATGTAATAGGCGACTTTTCAAACATCAACCCACATAAGGAACTTAGGTTGAGTTAATCGGGTTTATTTTTTAAATTAGTAGGTTGTCCTGTGACCTTTTTTCGGGTTCCGTAGCCAAATGGCAAAAAGGGAAACCGTATAGATTCGTCATATCTATCTCTCTTTTCTCATAATAAAGCTGTAGTAGGTGACTTAATCAATAAAATTATTTTATTTTATGTAACTCTCTGCTGCCATAGTAGACATTTGGTAGGGGATGTTAGGTGAGGGTATGATTGGGGACTGGGCCGCCCCATCGCGTGGTCTGGCAACTATAATGCGTCCAACTTAATTGATACTTTACGCATTTTACTGAACCTTTTTTCCTAGAAATTGTAATATGACTAACTTTATTCAAAAGTGAGCTGTATTAAAGCTAGTGCGTTCAGTAGGCAAGCGACTATTGTAATGGTCGCTCAGATGGGGGAGCCAAAAATCTACTGCTAAAGGGTACTACTACTATCTTAATTTAGAATACAGCATACAAATGTTTGTACTCTCTGGGGATCGAACCCGGAACCCTTGGGTTAAATTCGACGTCTCAACCATTACACCAGATGGGTTGTCAATAGTAAGTACCTAGACTTTAACGTTTCACATCGGCATTGGGCCCGCGTGGTGTATTGGTTAGCAATAGCCATTCTGTACTAAAGGTATGGTTCGAACAGAGAGATGTTATTTGCTCTATACTTAAACAGCCAGTGACAGTCCACTGCTGGACTAAGGGCCTCTACCCACGATATTTGAGGCTTTGTTTGTTAGAGATAGCTTAAATACCTTTCGGGCTTTTTTCCTTTGGTTTGGTTGTATGATAACAAATACACTCGCACGCACGCACCACAGATTAATAACTCGCACTCACTCATACACACACACACACACACTGCCTGCCTAGCCTGGTAATCTACACTAGTATTATAAAGCTAAAGACTTTGTTTGTTTGTTTGTTTGAACGCGCTAATCTCAGGAACTACTGGTCCGATTGGAAAAAATCTTTCAGTGTTAGATAGCTCATTTATCGAAGAAGGCTATAGGCTATATATCATCACGCTACAAGCAATAGAAGCGGAGCAGTAATGAAGATCGTTTCAAAATCCGGGGGGAAATTTTCTTTCTTGGAGATTCCGCTGCGTACGCTGCGTAAACGGTTAAAGTTTCGCAAAAGTCATGTATGAGAGTATTGTTAACCTTTTAAAGGTCTACAAAAAAGTCCACGACAGCATATGTCTATCTTTTAAGTTAGCTCCCTATGACATATTTTTTGCTAAAAAAATTTTCTAAATTTTTTGCGAAGCTATTTTCATAAATATGATATCAATCCTTATCCAAATAAATACTTTATTTATCACAAGTATTTCATTTTAAACAAAATTGCCCTTTACATCATTCAATTTAAATGAATATCTTATGAGATATCGCAGTTTTAACTCACCTATATAAACGAAGTAGCGGGTTAAAGAGAGCGTTAGGCCAAAGTAACTATTCCACGCGGACGAAGTCGCACGCAAAAGCTAGTAACAACATAATATAAAGAGCAGAACCTCCTAACGAAGGCTTCTCTTGCTTAAATGCAGTTTCCAAAAAACTAGATTAAGACAAAACATTGTTAATGAAAATATATATTTCTTTATGAGCAAGCGCTGTTACCCGCTCTCGCATTCGATCAATAGCTTCTTGATAAAATGCTATAGCCCGCAAAGGCTTCCTTATCGATGTTCGATTTAATAGACTGTGTATTTCAACTTTAATTACTGCAATAATTACGTATCATGTAGGAACTTGTTTACGAATTTAATAACTTAGCCCTAGACTGGTCTAGCACGTTGTTCTTGTCATCCCGCCTAGCCTGAGGCTGCAAACTAAGTACCAAATTAGACAGGGTTCCTCCTACTTAACCACCTGCCTCTGCTGCTCCCCTGGTACTTAGTGATAATTGAAATTTAATGAACACTGCTGTAATACAGCATTATGAAATATTCATAATTATTTATATGTTAAAATCGTTGAAGTGTTATATTTTTCTTATAATATACTTTATTTAGATTAGTAGTCACTTTACAACAAATATAAGCAACCAAATTTAAAAGTCACTAATAATCCACTCTCGAAGTAAATCGTTTACAGCATTAAAATAACATCCTATCATGGGCGTGTTGGCGCGTAGCGGAGACTCATTCATTGCGCAATCCTCTCGTCGATTCATGATCGCCTGGTGTTTCATCAGTGCTCGAGATGTAAAAAGACGTATCTTGTAACGGAGATGTTGGATGCTGCGGTTAATTGCTATAAAAACGAAACGTATGCTTGTTATTACCGTGAATGACATAGTATACTTTAGTAGTGAAGAGTGGTATACTTTTTAATTCAAATTCACATAAATTTATTGGTGAGCTTATCAACAGTGAAGTGAACGTTGTTAAAGTTAACTTAGATGAAACCAATGTTTGTAATTATTTAAAATAACATGCATTCCCTAAACATTACACATACATAAAAGATGAAACACATGGAGACGAAATAAACCAACCAAATTCACCGGTCAGAGTAACCTCCATTCGTCCCGCGAGCATACTACCAGGCTCTCAGAAACATCTGACGGATGGGCGGCGTTTTAGCAGCCAGTTGCGGGCTCCCTGCGTCGTTAGCGGCAATACATAATTCAGTTATAATGACGCGCGCCGGTCGTTACCTCGAACGCCATTAGCGCATGCAGCCCGCACCTACCGGTTGCCGCGTAATTTTGATGAGATCGAGTGGGATTTAAAATTGGCGTTCCATTTGCTTTTTTTGTTTTTCTTTGAAAAATGTGTTTGATACAATGGAGTTTGAATTACGGGTATTTGTATGTTTCTGTATCAATTTTGTTTGCATTTTTTTATATTTTTACCTTACTGAGTCTTTTATCGGATTCTTCTCAGTGTTAGATGCATTTCGAACCGGTGGCAGTTAATTTGACATTCATAAATGCCTTCTTCGAGCTTAAAATAGATTAAATGGCTTCTTGTTTCTATTATTTTAGTTGTTTTTGAATTTGTTATTAGATAAATGGATTGCTTTTGAATTATGACAAAAAATTCTTAAACTTAAAAAACTTAACAAATGAGCTAAACTTGGATTGGCTACTTAAATCAGTAACCTATACAATTATTGGAAAAGGTATGGATTAATTCTCAGAGACTGCTTTGTGGGCTGCAACTTACCCTAAGTGAATATCCTGAGGGAGCGATGAAGGACCCTTAGGGGTTACAAAAGTTTCAGTCTGATATATGACATCCTCCAATCTATTTGACATTTTGACACATTGTTAAACACCGTACCGTAGATGCTATGAAATATATTGAAAAATAATATTCTATTTGATGTTATTAAATTACTAACATAAATTAGTATGTCAACTAGGTTAAATAGGTAACCATATCAGTCACGCTATTTATGACATTATTGTATCTTAATACCTCAAAGTATCGTTATAATTATTTAATATCAAATTTATATTTCGTAAACACAAAGTAGTGTGTAAGTTGGTAGCTTAGAGCGTAAAACGTCGTGACGTAATAAAACGTCACGACATTTTACGCAAAATGTATCATAGTAGAATTATGTCGTTATGACAGATCGAATAATTAAATAAATAAATAGAAATATATATCCACTGACATTCACGCAGCGTCATTTGAACCTAAACTAAGCATTAGCCTGTAATATGGATACTAAACAACACATAAACGTACTTTTTTTTAAATAATGATAATTATCTCACGTGATAGTCAAAGCCCTAATGTCTAACTTACGATTCACATTCGATGTCATCAAGAGGTTTCCATGGAACCAATCAGAAGCCGAAGTAAGGCTATGAGGATAATGAGGCATTTCAACTCATTACTCGAAGGGACTTGGCCACAGATTTCCCAATACAGGAGATGTGGCAAGCCGCGTTTTTAAGCGCGACAAATGTAAGCTCAACGAGCATACACTGGCTGCCAGTTTACGCTCTGTGTAAGTCGCGTCCAGACGCACGCATTTTAGAATAAAATACCGTTTATTTTCCAAAATGCCGTCCTGTGCAATAGTAACATGCCATAATCGCAGTGATTTAGTAAATTTAGCAAATAATGGAATAACTTTTCACAGGTAAGAACCGAAAACTTTGATTTATATAATTAAAAAAGGATATTTAAACGAATCGTCCGTTTTTTATTCATGAAAACATATCACTGTAAATTCTTTGTAACGATCTCGGTAGTTATATTACAATGCGGCTGTGCTAACTGTTCGTCGGTTCGCAATTCATAATATGCGCGCAATGGTTAGCGAACATTACTCGTGTTCCACTAGAACCATTATTCGGTAGTACGGACCCTGACCGCGTCCGTTGGTACAAACGCCTAGTGAGAACCATTTTATCGACCCACCTATCGATATATTCGTATGCAGTCTTGTATGGAAGCGGAAGGTTTTTGTTTATTATTTTACGTTTGTATTTTTTTATATCCTCGATTCTACTAACAGTATTTAAGAAATATTTTGAGGCTATTTTATTTATATAAAGTTATTTTATATCTTTTATTCGATATTTAAGTTTTGTTTAAAAACATAAGTACATAATAAGCGAACAAAGTTGATAAGAATCACGACGGCTATTGGCTTTTTATCAATGGGACTGTGAACACGCCACGGCCATTTTTAATTTGTGAATGTGGTTGTAAGGATTTTATAAAATAATGAACAAATAGTGATTTATTTTATAATTTTTAACATTTATCATTATATTATGTCTGCCCTTTTCTGAAGCTATTCTATAGTAATAGTATCTAATATTTAAGGTTCCAGAAGATCAGCGTTGTAAGTTTTACGTTTATTATAACATGGAATAAGTAACCCTTTACAAGACAAATATTTATGTTAATTTTACCATATCTACTCGTACATACTCGTATCTGCATTGGGTGTTGCTATTTAAAAAATATATGTTTTCATTCTAAACATTATCTCTTGAAATGTAATTAAAATTTACTTTCGCTGTATTGATTTTTAGCGATGATATGATATACATACGTCGATCGATAATTATAGTTCTAATAAATGAATAAAGCTACGCGGCTTAATAATATTGTTTAAATAATATTATTAAAGTTCCTCAACATTATTAATACACCAATAATATATTTCATTTAAAATTAACATTTATTTCACGTAACCCAAAATTAACAGTAGGATTTTTATTTTGAATCTTCGTGCAGGTAATAGAAAAAGTATCGACATCTATCGATATAACGCTTCCCCGCATGGATCACCGCGTTCAAGGTGTCCGTGATTGGGTAAACATTGACCAATGACGAGTAATATTATTAAGTGTAAGTATTTTTAATGTGTGTGTGTAAGTTGAAATTGCGACATTGGGTCTTCTTATAAACTTAGCGACTCGTCCGGTCTAATTGTTATTCCGATGTCTGTGGACTTGGCAAATTCAATTTCTTGGCTTAATTCAGCGGTGATCGGAATAGATGGTTTTAAGTTTGGCTGGCGTAAGTAGTGTTGCTAGATCCGATTTGTTTTAAATCGAGACACGAGGCCATTAAATCGGAATTTGTTAAGACTAGGTGGTAGACTCGATACTGAGTCGTCTAGGTAGGTACCACCGCAGTGAAACAGGAGTGTTATGCACTTTTTGTGTGGTATAAGAGACCGAACATCTGTTGTCTCGGGTGACGGGCGCAGTGCGGCATTGATGGAGGATAATAACTGTCTATCAGTTGTTGGTCTCCTTTAATGCCGCTCTGTCATGGTCTGGCCTATCACTTACCATCAGGTGAGCGTCCAGACCGTCCTGTACACTTATAACATAAAGAAAAAAGATCGGCACTGGTGACAATAAAAATGTGATGTGACGCTGATGACGTGCCATTTTGATTTAGACAGTGATGTAATAAGTAGAAGTTATGTAGCGTAAATATATATTTTTGAATGAAACATTTTCATCTTTAATCAATCGGGACATTTAGCGACCCGATCGGGTGCAGCCTCAGTCCCCTGAAAATCGGGACGTCCCTCGCAAATCGAGACACCTGGCAACACTAGTCGTGAGTCAATTTATCTGCGTCTGGGCATTCCGTGTTGCGGTTGTAGCCTCCATCTTTCGGGGCCTTAGATAAACAATAGACTAAATACATGCACAATCAAGAAGAAATATCAACCAAAAAAATGCCCGAGCCGCTTGACACATACGTTGACACATGTTATATTTATCACATAAAATTAGTAATAATAAATATCCACTGACATTCACACAGCGCCATCTAGCCCCAAGTTAAGCGTGTAACCTGTATTATGGGTACTAAACATCGGATAAACATACTAATATACGTTTTTTTGTAAATACATACATATTATACATAGAAAACACCCTGACCAATACAAACAGACATGTTCATACACACAAATGTTTGTACTGCCCGGGGATCGAACTCGGAACCCTTGATGTTGGAGTCGACGTCTCAACCGCAACACCAAATGGGTCGTCAAGATTATTCATTAAAATCTTCAGTCAAGTCAATAAAAGGGTTCAATTTCAAAAGCACGAGCAAACAACAATGTTACTATTACATGTACTTAGTGATTCAAATAATATTCTAATTTTGAGGTTTATTTTATTTTTAATACTTCACTACAAGGCTCACTTCAGGACACAGGCTTTCCCACATAGCATAGCATATGCAAAGATTTTGCTATAACCCACCAGTCGGGCGCAATTATTTTTTTCACGAAACCGCACCTCGCCTTTATCCCCCCTTTACCCCTGCATAAGTTTAAGTCTCATGTAAAGTCGATTTTAATAAAAAAGCTTAGTATTGAAGATATATAAATGATAAAAACTCATGGACATGTTGATCTCCACGCCTGCATTACTTTTTTTTTTTTTATCATCTATTTAAATTTATATAATACTTAACTGCTTAATAGTACTTTTGTAGATTATTATATTTTTACCAATGCTTAATATGATAAAAATTGTAAATATAATTAGCTTTATATAATTATTTTGATTACAAATGATTCTGTATTCAACACAATTTTTTTGAAAAGAGTAACTACTGAGTTTCTTGCTGGTTTCTTCTTAGTGGAAAACTACCTCCCGAACCAGTGGTAGCTTCATTTGACATTCATAAGTGTTCTATAAGGACCTAAACTGAATAAACACTTTTCATTTCATTTCAATTATAGACGTTATTAGTCGTAAACATTTAGCACATACAAATATGGGTTGTGACAACCAAAATAACCAACAATTTAATTTTGGATGACCAGTCTCTCTAATTAATAATTTCATCCGTTAGAAAACTAAAGTTACCGACATAGCCCGTCGGATCAGCAGGTTGAAGTGGCAGTGGGCTGGTCACGTATGTCGCAGAACCGATGGCCGTTGGAGCAGACGAGTTCCGGAGTGGAGACCGCAAGTCTCGGCAAGCGTAGCGTAGGACGCCCTCCGGCCCGATGGACCGAAGAGTCTCTGTCCAGTCAACCTCGGCTATATCTTAATTCCTCACCCCCGGCTGTCAAACGTGATTTATATTTCGTATAAGTTGCCCGCCAGCTTATGTCTGTATTATATTTGCTTTTCACCCCACCATGGACGTAGTGACGCGTTTCACCCCCGGCTCATTTACCCCCCCCCCCCCCATTGATTTAGCCGCCCGTCCCGGGACTCAGTTCACTTGTCATCGAGTCTGTCAATTAGATCAGTCCAAACTCAGTTACGGCGGCCCGGGTTATCTCTGTTAGTTTCTGGGATAGGAAGCAATTGTTTAATTTAATATTAATATTGAGTTTCATTCAATGATACTCCAAATATTAATATGGACCGGAAAATCTAGCATAAAATTGGGTAGTTAGAAATTGCAGAAGTGAGGAAAGACAAACATTTATACCAATTCGCATTGGGCCCGCGTGGTGGGTTACGGCCCAATCTCTACATAGCTGAAGTGTTTGGAAAGGCACGCAGTCACACAACATCAACCATAATAATAAATTAATCGCAGTAAGGAACCTTAGACTTGGCACGTCTTTGTCTTGATTTCATTACTTTTTAGAGATAATCAAGCAGCTCCATCGAGACTTGGCTAGATTTTATACAGAATGTTTTTGGTGGATAAACACTTTTACTAAGACAGTAGCGGGGACCAAGGGCCTTACTAGTTTTCCGCGGCATAGAGAGAATCAGATTGGATATTTGATTAATGTTTCGTGTTGTATCAATTCACAACCAAGCTTTTCATGATTCGTACACCATAATACTTATGCGAGCAAAAAACCATTTTACCCTCTTAAGGGTGTAATAACGGCGCTTCACCCCGCCCCGCTCATTACACCCTCTCACCACTTGATTGATTCATTCAGTCGTTCATAACGATAAGAGCATGGTTAACTTGTTATCAAGTTGGTCAGTGGTTATGCTAGAATCGCGATACTTATCAAAGGGTTTTTCTTTCTTTTTTTTGGACTGACTACTGCTGTTGGCCGCAAATGGCCTTTACAGCTTCACCGGGCAATTGGCAAGCGCAGATGGCTCTCAGCCTTAAATTATCAAAGGGATTATGCATCGGCTTGAACGTAAAGTTGGTTTATTTCAACCTGTCTACCGGTAACACATAAATATTATAAACAAATATCAGCCACCATTCACACTGCGCTTTCCAGCCCCAATTTAAGCAAGGAGCTTGTACTTAGCGTAATAATGGATTAACATACTTTATATTTTTTGTTAATATACATATATTTTACAATAATACATAGAAACACCCAGACCTTTACAAACGGACGTGTTTCAAAACTGCCGTCTTTAGAAACTTTAACACCAGGGTTTGGTACGATTTTGGTGTTTATTTTATACGTTTATTGAAAAACATCTTTTTTTCCAACCTATGGCAATGGATGCCTATATTTTCTATAAACAGAGTAACTACTCGTTATTGTCAATACTAGAATCCCTTAATTAATTTAACTAATAAATCGTGATTTTGTTTCAGGTAAATTGACCTCAGCTTGGGAATTCCTGCTTAACTATTTATATAGCTGACATCACATAAGTATGTACTTATATATTATAGGTACATGAGTAAATAATAAAACTTGATAAATATTAAGTAATTTAAGAATCTTCCGTAATCATGTTTTCTAATCGAGGACCTCTATTTGTTTAATAATTTTTCCCTTTGTAGACCTGGACAACAATCAATTTATTGGTATTAAAATTTCACGTTAAATTAAAACAGCTCCAGTTTCCCGAAATACAGTCCACCCACCTCCTCTTTATTCCTGGTTCCCGTCTAGTTTACGGGTAACCGTTAAACAGGTTTACGATCTGGGATGGCGTCCTCCAAGGCGGGCATTGATAGACTTTTCCACGGATAGTAAAAAGGACATTTTAAACGGGACCCCCCTCAAAATTGGTTTATTTGCCAATTTTATTTCCTTGTTCCTAAAAGACGCAGTTGATAAGTAAGTATAAAATTTTGTTGAAGACCCTACCCAAGTTAGACCTGGTTTTCAATATAGACTTTTCACGGTGCTTATTTGCTTTTGACAAAAAAGTCAATTTCATTGAAAAATTCCATTTACAAATTGCGTTAAAGCGTCATAAACAAGGGGGCGCTTATGTCACATTCATATTTCATTCGATCTGCTCGAAATCGCGTGACGGGAGGGAACCGTAATTACTCCGAGATAAATAAGGCTTGCGTGATCGAAGCTTAGGCGCCATTCTCGACGCCATCTTGGCGTGAGCTGTCAACTGTCACTTGGTGCGCGGTTCGGGTTTCGCTCGCCGGGGCAGCGCTCTTCGTAAGTAATTGGGGTGAGATCAGGTAGAAGGTTGGGTAGAATAAAACTATTTTGCTACGTTATTTTGATGAGCTACTTTACGTAATTTACCGATAAGGATTCGCTTAGAATAAAGATAATACATATTTTTTGGATTGCATAATATTCTTAGTAGACCGCAAAAATGCCCTCCTGATACGTATAAGTTTATGATTCAACATATTCGCGTATACGAAAGACACGGCGGAACTAGAATTGTCATGATTCTTTTATGCATACAGAGAATAGACAAAATAGAGTAGGATAGACGAAGAATTCGGAAGATTCCCGTCATGACGAGTTGAACTAGAAACACCCGGAGCGCACGATCGCAGTAGAGGTAGACGCAACCGGCAACCGCGTTTTTAAGTCTCGCCGCATTTCGCGCCGTGTCGCCCACCTACGTGAGGTCGGCAATGTAATAGCCAAGTGCGAATTACACGGGACGCTATGCAGTCGTGTATAAAATGGACTATTAATACTATAAAGATGTTTTGATGATGCTTTTTCCGTTCGGGTGTTATAACTAAACGGCTATCTATGTGCTGTTTCTTGTTTTAACAACGTATAACGGTCATATCCAAACATTTATGGAATTCATATTATTATCAATCACTTACATTGTATTTAAATATAAATTAATTTCAATACATTATAATATTCATTATGAGTTTACATAATTTTTAAGTTATTATATTATTTGGTTGAAGTAATATATAACGTTTTTTTTGTTTAATTAATTAGAAAATAATGAATAATTCAATATTAATAAAACGGCATACATCATAAGAAATTCTTACTTACGCCAGACGCATGGTGTAAATTTCGCATGATGCCGATGGGCCGGCCCGAAGGCCGCGTACCGATTACAGAGTCCGCTAGCTCTTTCAATTTATGGGGGCTTGGTATCACCGCGGCCGTGTAATGTCGTCACACTGTTTTTTTTTGCTGACCCGGGGCCCTTAATTATTAAATCTGTGGTTTAACGTATAGTAGATAAAAATATTGCTACAGTAGTAAATACATAGTTGACAAGCCCATAATTTCCTTCTAATATAGGCCTGAACCCGTATTCTGGAAGGAGATTCAAATGTGAATCTTAAACTTAAACGTGATTTGAGTCGCGATTTTATTATAAAACCACACTTATGTGCGGATTCCTTGAGCACGGTTTTGAATTATTCTAGAACGTCACTCGAGTATAAATCAAGTATAGATTTCATATAGTCTAGGGCACGAATTTTTGGAATCTTTATAAATAATTTTGACGTCAATACCACAAAACAATATTGCTGATATGCTGACATGTACAGAATAATCATGGCATCATTCACACTCGCTTAAATGAAGTTAATTTATGTCAAGTTCTAATGTAATCATAACGAAAAAACTTCACTTTTCAGGTAAGATTTTGGTATAATTTAAAATAGAATAGAGTCTCGCATAGCTAACCTCTCCGTCTGGGGCGGCCCTACCCCTAATTGTCCCGGAGCGCGCGGGACAAGGACGTCATTAGCACAAGCCACTTAGACGGGACGCTATGTCGGTTTATACATTTTTTGCACCGTGAATAAGGCGTAAATAACAGCGTGTTTTATGTAACATTCTAAGTTGAAGTCGTGGGAGTGAAAGAGAAGTCATCGAATATTTCTATGTGAATATTCACATAGTCAGTTTTGTTAATTTATACTAATTTCTCTAATCATTTATTTTGTGTATGTCACTTCTGTAAAACGTCTGTATCTGTATTTTGCATACTTTTATGTAAACGCAGAAAATTTTAAACAAAACCAAAATAGCAAAATGCTTTTATTCTTATCATCAACTCCCGCGGTAGGCACTGGCTTCCCAGGCGGGCCCAATGGGGATTGGTGGCGGACATTACGTACACATTTCAATGGCTAAAACAATATTATTATATTCGAATATATAACCAATAAATAATTAGTTGATGTATATGGTTAGGAGAAAAAAAAGTCATGTAGAAGGTACTATGTATAAATGTAGCTAAGTATAGTATATTATGTATGCGTGTATGTGTATATATGTTAAAGGTAGAATAACAGCTACAGTACTAGGCAAGCATAGCTCGGTGGGGTTTCGACGCTACACGTGCCGCAAGTAGGCTCTACGCGTATGATTCCTCTAGGGTTGGCGTTTTTTTTATATATATTATACTAGCTGTGCCGCATTAACTCGCGGTATAAGATATTCTCGCGCAGTAAATCATAACCTCAAATCGCATCGTAAAGTCACGTTAAAGCGCATAGCGCAGACGCGCATATTCCTGTAATACCAATAAGCCCTGCAACTCTCGTTCTCCTTGGTTGGGACGTATAAATAAGTTGAGATGATCATGAATGTCTTAATCAAGCTGAGAAATATCTTACAGAGTAGGCACGATACGTAACTTTCACGATGCGGTGTCAAAAAAAATATTCGGACCCATGAACACCAGATCACGCAGCGATTCCCAACGTTCAGTGCACAATAGTACGTTAACTAGGTGGTACTCAGTACTGAGTCTGGGTAGGTACCACCACAGTGACAGATATCGTCCCGTGAAACAGGAGTGTTATGCACTTTTGTGTTTCGGGATGAGGGCACTGTGGCTAGTAAAATACCGGGTATAAAAGATCTTATATCTGTTGGCTCTGGTGTAGGGCGCAGTGCGTCATTGACGTAGAATTATATCTGTCCATCAGTTGTTGGTCTCCTTCAATGCCACTCTGACATAGGCGTATCACTTACATTCAGGTAAGCGTCCTGACAATAAAAAAATGTGTCATACTGTCAGCCCTATTCAGGCCGTTCCGGTGGCGCGATGTCTGTGTGCGGCGCCGGCGGCGTCACCTGCGCTCACAATTTTACGAGTTTTACACGACGATAAATCCACTATCGATATCGATAAAATATAAAAAAGGAAATCATTTATTGACACGAGATTGATACGAGAAGTAAGATCACAAAAAAAGTATTTTTTGGAAACTATTAACATTTATAGTTAAAATATAAAAAAACATTAAAGTCATATTTTTTACTTATGAACTACAATTAGCATTTAAAGTATTTATTTTTGACAAATTAATTAGAGTAGACATCAAATTATCTCACCTGATTTTTAGAAACGATGCGGCCGAAAATGAATCATGCTGATCTCGGAGGAAATCAAACTTGCCCCGAAGATGCCCAGATCAAAGTCACCGGGGAAGATGCAGACAAAAAGTTTCACCTTGTAGCGTACGCCTAACTTCCGGCTGCTATCTCAGGAATGTCTTACGGCTCATTGCATACATTTTTAGTCTGAAAGCCATCTGCGCTGGCGGCTTTACCAGTATAGATATGAACGCCTGCAGATGCATTGAAAAGTCTTTCCGAAAAAAGAAGTTGAGATTATGTATTACCTGACAGTTAGTTCAGCGAGCTAGCTACACCACTAAAGCCTATATCATTGTTTGCTGGGATGCAACACGATTAAGATGATCAATTATCTGATAGGGATCGGTATGCTTGGAAGTCGTTAGGTGGGACCTTAATTCAATAGTGGACTTATTTGGCTCTAACGATGATATTTACTGATATTTAAACAGCGCCATCGAGTCCCAAATTAAGCATTTAGCCTGTACATTTTACATGTGCACAAATGTTTGTAATGCTCGGGGATCGAACCCGGAACCCTTGGTGTAGTAGCTGACATCTTTACCATTACATCAAATGGGTCGATTACAAACAAGATCAAAGGTAGCATGAGCCCATTAAATTTTGTAAGATTAAGTTTTATGTCGATATCGACAGTATCGAGACAGCCCTGTCTCTAGGCGGCCACTCGACAGTCGACTCGGTCCCGGGCGAGGCGATGGAATTAAATCGCACGCACGACACTACCGCCCCCGCGCCGCACGGCTGCTCCCTTTTAACTTAGGGCTGCTAACTTATCATTAAAAAAAAATATTTTAATAAATATTTTTTCTTATACAGTGAACATAATACAGAGCTTTCGTAAATAAAATAACAAAGGGCTAACTTGTGTCATTACAATAATACTGTTTTAAGAGATAACGGAATGTTTCGACCAACTAGACTAAAAAAATATCATTAATGATGCCACAAAATTATTAACTAGACTCCCAAAAAATATGTAGATTTCATCAAACAATAATTAATTAATAAATACACACAGCGCCATCTAGCCCCAAACTGAGCATTAGTCTGTAATAAAACAACGGATAAACATACTTTTTTTATGTATAAAAAAAATTTTGTTCGTTGGTTGGCAACCCTGCCATCGCGGGGCGCCCGAAGGCTGTCGAACGGTGCGGGATACGCGACGGCTTCTCGCCCTGTGCCACTGCATACATAACTACCTACAGTGTATACATCAGGTACAGAGAGGTGTTCTCTTTAACTGTACAATATATACATCGAGTATATTTAATTACCTTCATTTTGGGTTGACAGGTTTCGTTGCACGTTTGGTTGACGAACGCGAAAATGTAGCAACTATTAACGTCCATTATCAGATCGGTGACGGAGAAAAGTTATCTCAAGTACTTCGCACCAGAATAGGCAAGTTAGGCCGTTGTTTCCCGCTATTTTTAACCCTTGAACCGCCGCTCTCAGATGTATCAAACTGAAACAATTTCTGAAAAAATCTGGGATCCTTATTTAAAAGCTAACACCGCATTGGGTGTCTCCTAGGCTGTGAGCCATTTGACAGACAATGCTATGAAAGTCACCTGCGGTCAACAGCGAAAAGAATTCAGAAAAAACTGTGCCTGTGCGGTGTACCCCATTAAGTTGTATTTTTATTTTATCCCCGATATTTGGCTTAAATTATCTCAGTCATGTCATGTCGGCTATCAATACTTACATAACTACGTATAAACCGTTATGATTTGTCGTATACTATTCCATCCCTGAGATTTTATTCCAACGTTACGATACGGAGCGATTAAAAAAAAATCAAAATGGAAACCGGGTGGCTGCACGATCGTTTCCTTTGCCTGTGCCAGACGAGTTCGTAAAAATTAACTGCTCACCGGCCATTAATACTACCACGCTACCCACATACGAGCAACTCAGGTTTTTACGGTCTGCGGTCTGAAATGCGGGAACGTGCCCAACGGCTTTGTTCGCTCTTAACTGTAGGGCTTAAAGTCTAGAGTCGACTGGCAAGTTTATTAGTCCAGTCCGACCGCATCGCATACCTAATGGATGTCGTGTTACGCCTAGCGCTATATGCTGCCCTGGTACTGATGTAGCTAGAATGAAATGTCAGGTTACGCCATGAAAAATAGTTTTCTCATAAATTAACATTAATTTTGTCTCTGGTTGAAGCTGTATGTGTTCACATTTAAATCACTAATTTTGTTTTTGTCTTTGGTAAATTGGAAAATCTTGCCTATGTTTTTATGACTCTAGGAAGGAAATCAGAAGAAAAGTAGAAACAGGGAAAAGTTTTAGACTTCATACTATGATGAGGTCGTTGGAGCAGGCGAATTTTGCATGGAAGACCGCTTTTTGGCTAGCGCAGCATCGGAATTTTTTTAGTCCAATGGACCAACTTGCGAAAGGTATTGGCCGACTTCACGCACATCCTTTGAATCTATTCGTAGGCGTGCGCAGGTTTCCTCACGATGTTTTCCTTCACCGTAAGAGCATCGGATAACGTACATATAATTTCGACAAGACATTGGTACGTGGTGGGATTTGAACCTGCACCCTTCAGATCAGAATGCAATCCACACACCAATAAGCCACCGTCGCTCTTTCTCATCTCAACTAATTCCTGTCGTATTTCTTATGACGTTTGCAACTGTCTCAATTCATGTTAGATTTAGATTGAATAAAACCTTACCCAGTGTGAAAGCAAGTTACAGTTCTCAAGAATAATTCACAAGAAATCTTACTTAACGAGCGAGATAAAAGGTAGCGAAGAAACGCTTGGAAACGCTCTTGCAGACCTAGTCTAAATGGTATACATTTTTCATTCATTAATCCACAACGTTATGGCGAGCGCGGGGTTTGTTTGCGGGCATGAGATCAGTGGAATCATCAAAGAGACAATCAATAACGAGGGGATATAAAACAGTATTATTTTTATTGTAGCAGAAAAGGTAAATTAAAATTCATTATCATCATCATCAGCTCATTATACGTATCCACCGAGGAGCACGAGCCTACCCGTATAGAGTGTATAGGCCTTAGTCGTCCACGCGGGCCCAGTGCGTATTGGACAACTTCACGCACAACCTTTAAATCTATTCGCGGGCGTGCGCAGGTTTTCTCACGATGTTTCCCTTCACTGAAAGAGCGTCGGATAACGTACATATAATTTTGAAAATTGGAAAACACATTGGTACATGGCGGGAATTGAACCTGCGTACTCCCGGTCGGAAGGCAACAGTCCACACCATTGAGCCACCGATGCTCTTGAAATTAAAAATACTATTAATAGATATGGTGGTAACTTCGCTGTCTTCGTTTGATATTTAGCGCTTGTTTTTGTTTCTAAGTTGGTTTTATTGATTAAATATATTTTACCAGGCGACCCATGTGGTGTAATTGGTTGAGGTTTGTAAGTGGTCGGCTCACCAAAGGTTCCGGGTTCGATCCCGGCGGGTACAAACATTTGTGTACATGAACATGTTTGTATTCTCTGGGTATTTCCTATGTACAATATGTATATATTCACAAAAAAAGTAAATAAGTATATTTATCCGTCGTTTGGTATCGATATTACAGGCGTATGATATTTATTTATTTGTTTTACAATATTTCATTGGCAGCTGAACTATTTTTGAAAAAGTATGAAACACCATCGCGTCAGATGGATATCCCCTGTCAGCCTCCCTTATTGAGACAATCCGTCCCAAAAGGGCCGCGTGTCAGGACGGGATGGGGCTAGGCTGTCAATGCCTTTCTTTATAGTTATTGATCAGCCACTGACTTTGTAATTTGTATAAACTGGGCCTCTATATATAACATTAATAAAATACCATAAAATCTTACCGAATTGCCCTTACACCAGTTTAAAATAAAGATTTAAAAAAAACAAGAAGAAAGGTTACTATAGAATAGACGAATGTTCATCGGATAAAGATGTGTGGTCTTCCACGTAGTGTTCCAGTTACAAAATATTTATAATAAATTATTGTAACGTTACGTGTAGGTAAAGGACAAGTCTCTGTAACCAATGATATAAAAAATTTAAAAGAGTGACTATCGAGTTTCTTGCCGGCTCTCCTCGGAGATCCTTCTTATTCCGAACCGTTGGTAGAGTCATGAAAAATGTAATAATTACATTTGAAGATTCAAAAGTACCTCACTGTGAAAGATTTTGGATAAAGATATTTTGAATTTACATATTACATACTTTCAAATTTTTTACAAAAGGCAATAAAAGTGCGTCAGTTAATAATCTACGAGTATAATTACGACATCATAGTTCGTAATGCCATACAAAATGTATGGAAATATTCGTCAATAGGTCAATATCTCGTTTTGACAGATTGAAAATAGTCAGTCAACATCTATACTGCAAAAAAATTATGTCATGTCACATTAATGATATAAGTTTGACAGAAGCTCAGTCCACACATCTGTCCAGTGGTGTCCAGCTTCAAATTAAAAGTCCAATGCTGCCAACCCTAAGATAACTTTCTTCGGGTCGTGCCGCGTAACATGCGGCGTTGGGGGGTGATCGCTTGGGGCGAAGGGCGGGGGTGAATCGGTGCCGCTTGGGGCGAATGAATGATTCGCCTCTGGGGTGATGCCGGCGAGACTGACGGTTACATAATAATATTAATACTCATACAAAATATATCTATATCGGCGTAAAAGTGATATGTATATATTTATATATCGGTAAATACTTTATGGTAAAAAAAGAGCTAGCCATTTTCTCAAAAAAGTGTTTGTAGGTATTTTTCCAGATAGAGAAAAATAATTAGAAATATTATTTTGATGCCTTAAATTTACAAGGCATGTAAATAAAATAAGTCTTGTTATACTCGTATTATCTGCAGTTTTATATAAAGAAAGAATAATATGCGAAATAATTCGCATTGTAACCAATGAGGGTGTTTTAAATATTATAAATGGGCAACGTCAGATTAAAATCTTTAAATAAATATTAAAAAATAGGAAAAATATAAATAATATTTATCAGTGGCGTGCACCCCATATGCGTCCAGACAACACGGAAAATCGCCAGCATATTGAATGATTCCCACTTATTCGCCCATTTTCCTCTACAGATTTGAAACTATAGGTGATCTGCCATCAACAGCACTCAATTTGACAATTGTGTAAATAATTTATTGTTTTTGCGATTCATGTAACTCACTATGCATACCCTACTCATAATCTTGTGCACGCTACTGATATTTATTCAATTATTTCTATTCTGCTCTATAACGGTACCTCAATCGCCTCAATAAAAATAAGTACATACTTTGACTATAATTTTCACTTTTATCCGTCATAAATCATGGACAATCTATTACCAACCCGTATCACCTCTAAGGGTAAACTCCTCTTGAATTATGTGCGCCTGGTGGCCGCGACGTGACTGCGGCCCGTCCCGCGGCCCGGATATCCCGGCGATAAGGGCTGTGACACATCCCCGGGCGTAAACCGGCACCCGGCTATCCCGGGGCGATTTACTGCCGGATCCCGTGACACTGCCGTCCTCACTGTTAGAGATGTGACATGTAAAATAGGGATAGGATTTAGGGTTTTAACTATGGATATCGCTACTTCTTATCGATTCAGTGGTGTAGCAAGGCATGGGCGACCATTCATTTGATGAATGAATGATTAAAAAATGTGAACACCTCGAAGTTTCAAAGTTATAATCATCATCAGCTCATTTAACGTCCCTCTTCGTAGGCGTGCATGAATGTTTCCTCACGATGTTTTCCATCGCCGTAAGAGCGTCAGATAACGTACATACATTTTCGAAAATTCGAAAACACATTGGTACGTGTCGGGAGCAAAGCAATGGTTATTTCAATATGACAAACAGTCACTCCAATTTTCTTTATATGTAATATATTATTTTAAGCTAATTTGTTCAACTAGGTCAAAAGGTTGTGAAGAAACATAATTATGGTGTGACTACTCAAGATTGATAGTTCCGATAATGTAAAGTTAAATATTCGACGAATGGTTTCAGTGCTTTGACCATTACAGAAAGATCATTAATCAAGCGTTGATCAAACGCCCCGAGGCAATAAATTGTAATCGGGGAGGTCATTCTGATACTGATACTTTTTGTTGCTTGATAACAATGATATTCTGTATATATAAAGGTAGATACGCCATCCGTGCCTCAAAAACTAACCGCGAAAAGTGTGCAGTTTGTAGTCTTTTGTTTAGGTAAATGTTTTCGAAATTCGAAATTTGTGTATGTGTGCATTCGGAACACTTTTTTCGATTGTTTAGTTAGCATTATCACGAATCCATACTTTTTTACATCATTGCTTGATAATCATAATCATTTAATCACCATTAACTGCAGCATATAGTCTAAGATAAACAATTGATTGTTCAAACATGTGGGAGAACCCTGCTCCGGTATGGCTGGCTCGACCATGGTATGTGTAATGCCACAGCCTCACAGAACACTGCCTTAGAAAACTACTGAGCTTATAATATGGATACTAAAGAACGGATAAACATACTTATATACTTTTTTTGTAAATACATACATATTATACATAGAAAACGCTAAGACCTAACAGACATGTCCATGCACACAATTTGTTTGCTGGGTGCGATCCCCGGGTTTTTAATGCAGGGGATCGAATCCGGAACCCAAGTGTAGTAGCCGACGTCAAGACCATTTCATGACATGGGTCGTTAAATAGAAATGTATTGCAATGACCTACAGAACTAGTTAGCTTTTTAAATAATTGATAGAAATGTGATTCTAATCAGTAAAAATACATATCAACTAAAAATTAAAATATAACGCCTCGTGTACACGCTATGACCGACCCCATGGTTATCACATGATTTCATCAGTCATTTTTATATGTCACTATATCCATTTGTTCTAGGACATTAAACAAAGATCTCTAGCTTTTTGGTTTTTAACCCTATTCTTAAAACTACCCTTAATTTACCACTGCTGTATTTAGGGCTTAATAGGAATACTCAGAACAATATTAGCAGACCAATTTTTTGAACAAAAAATTGTGTGTAATTCACGGCAAGTGAACTCAGAACTTCTGAACAAGACCTCAATGACTTCAAAGCGGAGCGATTACTAACAATCAATTACCCGCCATCTCGGTCCATTTTGTCGTCGGCGTACGCCTCAACATCAGTAATATTTAGCATCGTCATCATTATCATCAGTAGCCTATGACGTCTCTCTACAGGGCAAAGGCGAAGGTCTTTGACCAGTGTGTGTTGCCAGTTATGACATACGGAAGCGAAACGTGGTCGCTCACTAAGGGCCTCTTGAATAGACTCAAGGTTGCTCAGCGTGCTATGGAGAGGGCTATGTTAGGTGTCTCCCTACGCGATAAAATCCGAAACGAGGATATCTGTAGGAGAACTAGGGTGACCGACATAGCCCAGAGGATTAGCAAGTTGATGTGGCAGTGGGCAGGGCACATAGTGCGTAGAACCGATGGCCGATGGGGCGGAAAGGTTCTCGAGTAGCGTCCACGTAACGGAAAGCGAAGCGTGGGCCGACCCCTAACCAGATGAACGGATGATCTGGTTAAGGTGGCGGGTAGCAGATGGATGTCAACTGCAAGGGATCGGTCCGCGTGGAAATCATTAGGGGAGGCCTTCGTTCAGCAGTGGACATAAATAGGCTGTAATGACGATGATGACAGGGCAAAAGCCTTGTCGCACACTATAAATTCGGCATAATGTCATATCATTTCTCCAACCTCACAAACTTTCGAAGGATTCCTAACTGTAATTCATTCAACCACTCAAAATGAACAAAAGAGAAACAATTGCAGGCAGCGATAAATAATTCCGAGCGGCACACGCGAGGCACATATCTCCGGAACCGGCTGGAGCGATCCGGATCTATCTGGAGATAACCGGAGCGAGACGCGGCCGCGACCAATAAAACCCCCTCACCTGTTGCGCGCGACGTTTGCGTAGGGCCACACGTCTTGTTATCCGGAAAAACGGTATTTAGTTTCTACCGAAAACCGGTTATTGTTTTAAAATATGTTCGGACCGATTCGATCGGTTTGCTCACCTGATGGCAAGTGACACGCCTGACCATATATTGAAAAAGTAATTAGAGATCACCGTCAATACCACACTGCGCCCGTCATCCGAGACGATGGACCGTATCATATCATATTTAACCGGTAATTTTACTAGCTACAGTGTCCTCATCACTATAAAACAAAAGTGTATTGTAAGTGTATTGTTTTAAAATATGTTCGGACCGATTCGATCGGTTTGCTCACCTGATGGCAAGTGACACGCCTGACCATATATTGAAAAAGTAATTAGGGATCACCGTCAATACCACACTGCGCCCGTCATCCGAGACGATGGACCGTATCATATCATATTTAACCGGTAATTTTACTAGTTACAGTGTCCTCATCACTATATATATAACACTTCTATTCCACGAGACGATACCTGACACTGCGGCGGCACCTACCGATACTCAGTATCGAGTCTACCGTTTTATATTTTTTTAACTACATACTACTTTAAAAGTGTCAAAGCGGGGTGGGCTGGTATTGCCTTAATCATCATCATCAACCTACTCCTGTCCACTGAACATAGGTCTCTCCAATAGCACGCCTCATAGATCTGTCCCTCGTTTTTCGTTGCCAACGTCTACCAGCCGTTTTACGGATGTCATCACTCCTTCTTGCCGGAGTTCGCTCTATACTACGAGGTCTTCACTCGAGAACACGCTTCCCCCAACGGTTCTATAACCGTAGAACCTATGTTCTGCGACAAATGTGCCCAGTCCATTGCCACTTCAGCTTGGTTATTCTTTGGGCTATGTCGACAACTTTGGTTCTTTGCCGGATCACCTCATTTTTGGCGTTGCCTTATTGAAATTGTTTTTAAAAAGGGTGATAGTTCTTGCGTGATCATATAAAACTAGCAAAAACCATTTAGCGTCAGAAATAAATTTAAATTTCAAAAACTTGTTTCTGTGAATAAGGTTTCGAAAGAAAAATACGTATGCGACGGATAACAACGAAAACCGATATAGTATTTTAACGGGAAACTTGTCAGCCCTATTCCCAATAACGGGTAGTGTCGCAGCCGAAAGTGACTGCCGATGGCTCGGAATTGGCATACGCTTGAGCACGCAACGATCTTCTGTTGATATATGTCGCCCTGGTTATATGTTTTAGTTACTGTTTGACTATTTTATCAACATAAAAAACGATCCGTTTTTTGGTTTGTTTTGTCTTGCATTAATTAATTATTATTATGGTTAATGTTGTGTGACTTGGAAGTTGAACATTCTTTATACGTTAGTGGCTTTATCAAGCCTACAATCGATGGGCTATTGAATCACCGTTTTCCAAGTGGCAAATTTGTACCGTCAATGGGTAGCGGTTCTGGCGACAGATTGGTGCAATGCTGTCATGAAGCACCTAGTTTTGTATCCTTGTGTACTCTTCAACGGCCAAGTCACACAACATCAACCATAATAATTAATTAATTGCAGTAAGGAACCTTAGACTTGGCACGTCTTTGTCTTGATTTCATTACTTTTTAGAGATAATCAAGCAGCTCCATCGAGACTTGGCTAGATTTTTTACAGAATGTTTTTGGTGGGATAGATATTTCTGGACAGAGACCATTCGCCAGATTATCTGAAAACGGTAATAATTATTAGTATTTCTCTTCCAAAAACTATCAATTTCCACACACTTTGTATGGCATAACGAATAATCTGAAGTGACGCACTTTTAATACCTACCTGGCGGTTATCATAATGATAGTTGGCTTTGAGATGTAAAAAAAAAGTGTTGAAGATTTATTTTTTGAACCCAGTCAACATCCCAATTTAAATATTTCACGTCTGCCTTAATAAATAAATGCAAGAGACGTGGTATAACCGTAGTCGATTCCAGAGGCAGCCTGGAGTAAACAGATTACAGCCGCTCAAACCTGCATTCTAATAAGCAACGATAAATATCTGGAGCGAAGCGAGATGGAAGATACAACAGGCGAGTGGGGTGCGAAACTGAGAAACAGGGAGCGGCGTTAGCTGTTGGGGGCTTATGTTGTCCTGGTACACGGTATCAGCGGTGGGAGATTTACATATTTTTTCTTTGTTTCTCTGTCATCAGTCATCATCACCAACAAACGAGATGGCAACGGTGGCGATTTATTTTATGACTACAAAAGTATCGGATTCTGTACCTCTTTTGTCATTTTAATCATATAAAAACAAAAAGAAGTCAATGGCTGTTTTGATCAGACATTTCTAGTGGAAGTTGGCTAAGGAAGCGGAGAATCGGGGTATCTGGAATGACATAAGGAAGAAGTAAGTTCAGCTGTGGAGTGCAATAGGTTGAAGAGAGAGTACAGTACGCTAGTCCAAAAAATTAAATGATATAGATGGCATCAACTACAAGGTGCACCGGTTTAAGGATGCGGCATCATCATCAGCTCTTTAAACGTCCGCACCGAGGGGCACGAGCCTACCCGTATAGGGTGTATAGACCGTATGTGTTTTCCAATTTTCGATATTATATGTAAATTACCCGACGTTCTTACGGTGAAGGAAAATATCGTGAGAAACCTGCGCATGCCTGCCAAAAGATTCAAATGCGTGAAGTCGGCCAATCCGCACAGGGCCCGCGAAAAAGTCTTAGGCCTATACACCCAATACGGGTAAGTAGGCTCGTGCCCCTAAGTGGGTACGTATAATGAGCTGATAATGATAATTAATAATCATATCTCACAAATTTCTTACAATGTACCAATTTCCAGCGTCTAAAGGAATTATTATTATTAAATAAACCATTTTCAATATAGGTCATATTCAAGTATTGTACGGTTGGCATCCCTGAAAACGTATGACGTAATTACCGTCAGGCTGTATTACGCGGCCGGCCGGCTAATTACGGTGCGGCGCGGGCCGGACGGCACAAAAAAGAAACAGGAAAATGCAAAGTTAACTTGAACTCTTTGTTTAGTATGGCAAGGTTGAGCTTTGCTTAGACACTGAATGCTCTGTGTTTACTACAGCTGATAGGAAATAAAAGAATAGACCAATTATTTTGTGATGGGAAATTACAAGGGGTCCATAGCGTAGTAACGAAGGCATTTGCTGGGCGATCGTTTAGGTCAAGCAAACATTACGACGGTCTTTGGTAGGATTGGTGATCGAAACATTATCTCTAGTTCCTAACTTCAGTTAATCAAAATAGTCTACACAGAACGGATAGCACCGGATATTAAGATTTTAGGCTGTAATGATGATGATGACGATGATATTGTTGAAGCAATCTCCAAAAGACATCTAACAAAACATTTTCAATTATATGATTCGACACATGAATAAAGAGTCTGGAATCGGCCACCGACAAAATAAAAATGACATTTTCCATACGAAATTATATGAAGTAGAAAATCAAGTCGAGATAGGGCGCTGGGACTCGCTAATTACGCGCGGCGCCGTAATTACGGAGTTGCCGGCTTTTTTCCTCTATGACGTAATGCGACGAAAGGTCACGCGGCTTATCGCTGCGCCCTCTGTCGGGTAGCCAAGGCTAAGTGGGACTTGGACATGTTTTAGGGAAAAAACTGAGGGAGTTCTGTTTGTAGAGGCATTTCTCGATGGATGTTAACTGTTAAGCTAAAGGTTCTGGGTTCGGTCCTCGCCAATACAACAATAATCATATTTGTGCTCGTTATCGTGAATACAGTTTGTATTGGTGTGATTTATTTATAAAGGTGTGCTTACAGCTAAACATATCAACGTTTGTATTTACATTTTCATAAATAAGGTTCATATATGCAAGCCTTTTACACGCACACACAACATTGTTGTTGTTAGAGGCATTTAAACGGAAGATAAAAATATATAATAAAAAACATTTGAATTGAACATGTGATGGTTTTATGTATAAAACGCTTTTTTGTGTTGGTACAAAATAGTTCGTGCCCTTGAACTTTTATGACCACTTGAACTTAGGGTCAATCAATTTTAAGCTAAGATTTCCCATTTTTACACCCATTGCTCAATTTTATATTTTCAATATTATCAAAAAGAATTTTTTTGGTAAGCTACTAGGTCGTCAAACTTAGCAAAGTGTAAAAAAACAAAGTAGATAACTTCCTTTGAAACCTTTGAAATAAATATCAAACTTATTACAGGACGGTAACGCCATCTATCGTCACCATAATACAATACTTTGTTTAAAGGCAACGTGCGCCATCTATACCGTGCATCCGCAGTCTTTTTAAATACAAATTCTGCCGATAGATGGCGGTAATGAAATAATTGTTTTTAAACAATATTTTCCTTTTGTTTCAGAATGCACCTATTCAAGAACCAGTGTATCGGAAAGTGGCAATTGTAGAAAACTTTTTCGATATCATTTACACGGTACATGTGGAATTGGAAGGTCGTCCAGGCAAGCATGCGGGACAAAAACGCACATATAGAACTGTAAGTGTGTACGTTGTGTATGAAATTTATAAAAAAATATATTTATGAAGATAAAACAAATATTAGTTTTAAGGAATTGGCTCATACTTTCTTATAAAGTTATTAAATATTTCAAATTAAAAAATCGCTAAAGCGCGCCATCTATGACTCTGATGTTGAACTAATGAGTAAGAGCGTGGGCAAGTACTTGGTGCCACACTTGGTCCACACCGACGAGAAACCGTGTAGTAATTTTATACGCGGCGAATAGATGGCGTCACTATAATAGACTAAAATTTTGATCTAAAATTAACTATTTCAAACATTTTACGATATGATAAATGCATACAATTTATTCAGTGCCATTTAATGACTTCTCGAGAAAAATATCTATGTGAAAATAACATTCAGCAAAGTGGTCTTTTTTGCGAAAACGACGTTGTTCAAAATTTACCAAATATTTTCGGTTGACGTTTTGCGATTTTTACATTACGGCGTTCTAGAATAAAATTACTTTACCCTGACTAACATTGTTCCGCAAATTACATAACTAACTAACCGAATTGTGTCAATTGTTCATAATGTCTATTGCATTTCTCATGAAACATAGGTTTCATTGAATTTTCTGTCAAAACATACAAATAAAAGGTATGATAAAAAAGTGTTACCATTTAGGACTTTCTCTCAGTTAGGATTTTGCCAGAATCCACCACTGGCGTGTACAAAGATTATGAGCAGGGTATGCAAAGTAGATGACACAAAGCGCAAAAAAAAAGATGTAGGGCAAAAACTCTTTTTTGACCTCTTCTGATTTTCGGGCTAGTCAGGGAGCATATAGACTAAGAGATAGTGCACCCTTCGACTAACGTTATGTCTGTAGGGTTCAATTTTAATGTCTTAACAGTCATGTTAACAGGGTATGCACTGTTTACCTGATTATATGGAGGGCATGGCACTCATCTCCACGCTCGGGAGGCGGGTTGGAGATAGCTACAATACCTTCAAAAGATTAGGTTGAATGAGAACGCGCTGCAACTCATTATTTATTGTAGGTTTTGTCTTTTCTACGGCACAAGAGGAGTGGCAATGAAATTCAAATTTGCCGTCACCACACGACAAGCAAAAGTACAACATACCGTGCCTGGCAAAAGAATGTGAGAAAAATACATGTTCTTCACACCGTCTGTCTACCACTAATTTAATAAAATGTTAGAGGCTTATCAGTCGAATCCACTGTCCGAAGCTATGGTAGATTCAAACTAACTTTTCCGGTCGCACGTAGCACGGGTGTAAATACACAATACATGAATCAATTGTATACGAACGTGCTACGTTCGAGCGGTTAGCTATATTTTTGTGTTGAAGATTCTTTCAAGATTTAATTAAATAAAAATTACTTTAAGTTGGAGTTTGAACCTTGTGTCGCTGTGCGATGTTAGTTAGGTATTTTGAATACGGAAAATCAAATAACTAATTTCGATGTTTTCGCCGACAGATCACGGAGACTTACGCGTTCCTACCCCGGGAGGCTGTCACGCGTTTCCTGACCGGATGCGCCGAGTGTGCCCGGCGCCCGCGCAGTGCATCACCCCCTCCCCTCCCCACCCCCTCTCCCTCGCCCACCAGACCCCCCTACCACCCCTTCCACCCGCACCCGGACTACTCCAGAAACTGGGAGAACGAGATAGACGCCGCACACAACTACCAATACGAACCCTACGAACCTACACACAAAGTCGAAAGTCCGAAACGCGTCGATGACGACGAACCCACTTACATAGAACTCACCTCGAAACCCTTCGACGGCACCTTCAACCGATCACCGGTGCCGTTCAGAGAAGAACCGGTCAGAACTGAGCCGGAGATCGATAAAGATGACAGTTTTGATTGACGTAGAAGACGTCAAAAGTGACAGCCCCCAACCCCAGGAAGAAAGAGAGAAGAGCCAGCTGAACCCAACCGAAACTACCAGGGCGACAGAAAACACGAGAGTTGAAGAAACAAAGACTGAAAAGAAAAAGTACAACCCGCTGGACGTGGCGAATCTGACCTCGAAGGATCCGCCGAAATCGAAATCGCCGGCAAGAAAAAAGCTGCTGCTTTCTTCAAATTTAGACTATTCTTTTGGTGGTTTCCCGAAGCCGTGGAAGCCGGAGGGGTTGTATTATGGAGGGGAGGAGGCGGACTACAACGTGCCCATCACGACGGCTTATTTGAAACACATGAGAAGTTTGGCGTATTCTGATACAGTGGAAGACGACAGCAAGGTAGGTGTAGATTTATTAATCTAGCAGTTCTTATGTAAGATAATCTACACATATGAATACAATTGAATTTCAATTGTGCCTGGAAGGAATCTTGGGAACTAATAGTATAAAGGTAGATACGTCATCCGCGCCTCAAAAACTTTTTCTGTCGTTTTGTGAGCATATCACGAATCCATACTTTTTATATCAGTGGCCAGAAGTCGTGGTTTGATCTCCGCACAGGAAATATATTTATCTTCTGTGCGGTATATATGCAAGTATATAAATATGTATGATCATAATTGATTCGATGTCTAGCAACTACTTATGAAAGAAGTAAACATGTAAACTAAATATATATGTATTATTTGATACATGTTACACTTGGTATCCAACGAGTAACTTTCTTATGATATGTCTGCTAAAGTAGACTTAAGTTTGTTAAACAATATTTTAAATATATATGAATTGAGGAATCTCCTCCTTCAGTCCTTTTAACTATCTCTACAGTATCTTAGTCTTCAATTGAAAAGTTCGTACTAAAATTGGCACGACTTGAGGCTTGCTCCTCATTCCACCTTTGCTGTTTCCAAGGACCTGACCGCTAACATTTCCAATCCCAAAGTATCCTGAACACAATCATTTTCAACATTTAATATTTCAAATCCGAGGTGCCTTTAATAGTGATGTCTATGTTTACGTCAAACGTATTTGGGTACGAAATAATTACGACCCTTTTGGTGTAATGGTTGAGACGTCGGCTACTACACCAAGGGTTCCGGGTTCGATCCCCGGGCAGTACAAACATTTGTGTGCATGATCGATTTGTTTTGGTCTTGGTTTTTTCTATGTATAATATGTATGTATTTAAAAAATATATATTTAAGTACGTTTATCAGTTGTTCAGTACTCGCAATAAGGTTAACGCTTATCTTGGGGCTAGATGGCGCTGAGTGTATGTCAGTGGATATTTATTATTATTAATAAAAATAAGAATCCTTCGCTTAGTTAATCATATTATTTTTTAAAATTTAAATTTGAGTACGGAATGGTAGTTCATCAATTATAAAAAAAAAAATCTGATAGATAAGTTCCTGGAAATTAACGAGTAATCTTTTTAAATCGGTTTTATATTGTTAAGGTATACTGTAAAACGATATTTTTACGGATAATATCCGAATAAACACAGACCATCACTAGTGCAAGCACAAAGGCGAGCTTGCGGGAGCGCGCGACCACTCGTTCATAGTTTGATACCCTGTAGGGTACAGCGCGTTGAGAGTTAAATTTGAACCGAAAATTTTTATATTGTTTTCTATTTGTTTGGCTGGAATGCCTTTTAAGTTGTATAGGAGTTAGTAACGATTTTTGATACACATACTCCCCTTTATCCTTGTGCGGCGTTTGAAACAATGCATTTACAGATTAGTAGAGAACCGCAGTCCTAATAAAAAATTCCATAAGTGTAAATAAATAAGTCAAATTAAAATATATCTAATTAATGATCATATTATGTTGTAGGTACCTTGTAAAACAACTTAACAATGATTTACCTACTTATTGTTTTCTAAAGTTTGGAACTGCAAGTATGTTTTATTTAATGGTAAAAAGTTGTGCGAATTTAATTTTTTCAAACATATTTTTATCTACATTTATTTATTTTTTATTTAATTATCTACGCACGGAAATTGAACGTTTATAAATGTATTATTTTATATATATTTGTATCATTATATTAAAGACTAAAGTATATAGATATGTACTTTTTATTACTCAATTATAGATAGATATAGATATAGTATAGATATGTACTTTTTAATACTCAATTGTTGTCGTTATTGAGAGTGGGTGTAATGCATATAGAGTGAAACATTGTATGAAAGACAAGCTAAACCAACCAAGAAGCCAATTGATTCGACGCTTAAGAGTTTGTCGTTAAATAGAGTGACGTTACATGTAGTTTACACTAAAATATTCATTATCAAAGACATAACGTACTTTGTAATTTGTAAACATACAATGTGTTGTTCTTTCCAATAAATAAAAATAAATCACGGAATAAATTGTAATACTTGTTCTCAGCATGACCATGAAGTGTGAATCCGAAAAGGTGACCTAAAGATTCCCAGTAATCACGGTCCAGTAATTAGTAAACCCTGTGTCCAATTTTCAGATAGCGATCACGAATACAGATTACTAGCTAACTTGTGACGATTTATTATGCCTCTTAGTTTGTTTTTCAAGTTCAAAATGTCTAACTTCCCAGTAATCACGGTCCTGCAATCGGAAGCCCCTGGTATCCAATCTTCAGATCATAAGTACAAATTATTAGCCGTAGTAATGTCATATCTCCCAGTTTTTTATGTAATGATTTTCATTAGCTTGTGATCGTCATGCCTCCCAGTGTTTTTTGTAGCTAACTTGTGACGTCATGCCTCCCATATTTATAAGTGATTTTCACTAGCTAACTTGTGACGTCATGCCTCCCATATTTATAAGTGATTTTCACTAGCTAACTTGTGACGTCATACCCCTCAGTACTTTTTAAATAATTTCCACTGCTAACTTGTGACGTCATCGTTGTAATTTTTACATGTCCAAATGCGATTTCCGATCGGCAGTACTAGGCGCCCAGGATTCGCGGGAGGTCACCTGGCGTAACCCGCAAAGCGATTGATTCAGACGAATGTCCGCGCGTCCCGTCACGCCATAATCGGGCGGCGCATCTTTTCTAACTCATTTTTCTCGCCCGAGGGCCGGGGTGGGTTTCATCAGAGGGGGGCGTCACGGTATAAGACAAGACACAAAAACGGAAGCCCGGACGAAAAGGGGGAAAGTGCGTTTTCTGAATAGTTTTTTTTCTTTGGTGCTGTATAATATTGGGATGTGCCCGATTTGTTGGTAACTGAAAACTGGAGTGTAGTAAATTTTTTGTAGATGATTATTTTATATATCTGAAGTAAAGACTTTTAAATAAATTTATATAGAAGTCTTTGATCTAAAGTGATTCCTAGAGCAAGTTATGGTTTTGTATTGCATTTTTATCAATCTAAGCGTAAAAACAGTCTTTTCAAATACAAATGATTGATGTCTTCCTTTTACGACATATTTTAATATTTGATAGTAACGTATATCATATTTTTCAAAAGCAAATATTTGAGAGATATCCCTCTTCAAATTAACCGTTTTGCCTGAATGGCAGGAACAAAATATGGAATGAACTCACTATTTTTTGTATTCGATCCCCGGGCAGTACATGAACGGGCAGTGCAAGTGTGCATGAACATGTCTGTTTGTATTGATCTGTGTGTTTTCTATGTATAATACGAGTATGCATGTATTTACAAGAACCAATTATATAAGCATGTTTAGCCGTTGCTTAGTACCCATACTACAGGCTAAATGCTTAATTTAGGACAAGATGGCGCTGTGTGAATGTCAGTAGATATTCATTTAATTATACAAACATTATTCAGTACATTTAAAATTTTAGAAAATACATTTTAAATTCATACAGGAAACAGCCAGACCAATACAAACGGACACTTCCAAAAACACTAATGTTAGTTACTGCAGGAATCCTAAACATTGGTTTAGTATTTAACTTAGGCACTACAAGATATCAGTTATACCGAAATTGAATTTTTCAGAGGAGTTCTTTTTAGAAAATAAATTAGTGTTAATTATTTAATAAATACCTAGACTGATTAAAACAGAAATTCATACAAAATCAGAAACACAAATGCATGTTACTAGGAACGCAGAAACGTTGCTTTCCTACCCAACTTAACCATTACACTTCGTTAGAATTATCTCCAGCACTTTATTTGCAAAGGGAAATTTCAGTTTCGTCCTTCGTCCCTAAGGTCGAGCAAGGGTCAGTGGTGCCCGTAAGAGGGTACTGTGCCCCCAAAAGTGCCCCCTCTGCCCATCGCGACTTGTAAGATTGATTGGGGCTCCTTCAGTCCATTGCCGACCCCCTCCGGGATATTCGGCCCGCCCCCACTTTTTTTTGGACGCGACTTAGTTGAGCTGGATGCGGCTTTGTAATGGATAAAATATTTCTGCTGTAGTGTAAATAAGAACTATTACTTTGGAAGTTGAGATAATTGGCAAATTAAACTCACCAACTTGTGTCTTCCAATTTTGTATTTGTTATTTGAAATACATATATTATATTTATGACTTAAATTTTTCATTAAAATTTTGACCTTAACATGTCATTAAAAAGGTCCAAAATCAAAAGCACGAGCATACTACTATGGACATGTAGCAAGCGTCGTGATTATGAATGAAAATTTTGCCCAACTGACGCCATGGGCAGACTTTTCCCACGGGCACTTTTTGAGTGAGAATGTGCTTTTGATTAAGTAATCAACAGTAGAATTCTTGAATTTCAAAATTAGTTTAGGTTTCATATTTGATTCCCGGGAAGTACGAGTATAAACAATTGTTTTATTGGTCTGGATGTTTCTATGTATAATGTGTTCATGTAAAAAATTCTACTTATTCCGAACCGGTGGTAGAGTCATAAAAAATGAAATAATTACAATTAACAAATCAAAAGCATCTGTAGCAGATTTATTTGAAAAAAGATATTTTGAGTTTAGTATGCATACCTTCAAGCTGCTTGCTTAACTTGAGGCTAGATGGCGCTGTGTAAATTTGGGTGGTTCTGTCTTTAACCTATCGCAGTCCACTGCTGGAAATAGGTCTCCCCCGTTTGGGTGGTTACTTAAATGTAAATACTTATAAGTACATAAATAATGGTATAAACTAAAGGTACGTAAATCCACTTGCACTTGTGCTTGAAGCACATGTTGCCAATTTAAGCCACATCTAGAGCACGCCTGTATCCATTTTCTCCCGCAGGCCGTTAATAACACAACAGGCTATTTTATTCCCCGCCACTTGCGGCGTGCTGCGGCTTTGATGTCAGAGATTACAAGTTTGTTTAGTTCTCAGAGCTAGGCGTATTTTTGATATGTGTGTGACGTAGAGAAGCCTTTTTGTGAATATATATAATGGCAGCCATTAAATAATGAGTAAATAAATATCCACCGACATTTACCCAGCGCTATGTAGCCACAGTTTAAGCGAGGAGCTCATATGGTTGCTGTATAACAGATAATTATACTTATATACTTTTGGTAAACACACACACACACACAAACACAGCACATACACACACACATCAACAGCACATACTTATTGTAAAAAATTGCACAAACACATGTTATTTTTGTAAAATCAACAGATTTATGACTTTTAGCTGTGTAGGGTGTAGCACGCAGACATTTTCTGCTTAGAAGGTGGCTACGACAACTTTTCTGTTATTGTTAAAAAAAAGGTACAGTTATCTATTATTATTACATACATATTATACGTAGAAATTTCAGATCAATGCAAACAGACGTGGTCATGCACACAAATGTTTGTACTGACCGGGGATCGAACCCGTCATCCGACTTCTTCCCAATCGACCGACACGTCTACACGAAGCACGGAATCATTATTATTTTTCAGACAATTATGTGAGTAATTCAATCTGCAATGTCCAAATAAAACTGGTAGACTTGGGGATTCGAACCCACGAATCCCAGATCGGCGATCATATAAATCGATGCTAAGTTGATTGCGGTATGTTCAAAAGCGCGGATTCTTCTTTTATCAAAAAATAACACTTAAATACCGTAGCTAGTGAAATTACCGGGTATAAAAGACCTAAAATCTGTTGTCTCGGGTGATGGGCGCAGTGCGGCATTGATGGAGGATAATAACTGTCTATCAGTTGTTGGTCTCCTTTAATGCCGCTCTGTCATGGTCTGGCGTATCACTTACCATCAGGTGAGCGTCCAGACCGTCCTGTACACTAATAACATTAAAAAATAGCAAATATATAGTAGAGTTTTCACAGATTTATGAATGAAACATATAATTAAACCTAGTCTTGAACAAACCAACATTATTTACCGACTTCATTTTATTCTTCGTAGTAATCACAATATTTTCCATATAATCCAAATTCACATGCGACATATTAACTTAAGACGAACTAGCTATTTCGTAGTAGCCAGTGTTGCCACCTTAGCCCTTTTGTAGGTAGATCTAGCACTTTTTAACATTATTATGTTTTCAAAATGGCCCCTAACCGTTTTACCGGTGACGTAATTGCTTTCCATAGATTTATCGACGAATGCATACGCACCGACCTTGAACTGTCTTAATTAAGTTTTGTCCCCTTTTGATCGAAACGTGAACCAGAGGGTCACGGAGACCCCGTTTTGTTTTTGTAGGGGTTAAACCTTAAACGGAATCGGAATGATTGTAAACGCGAGAATCTGTGAACGATTTTATGATTTATGTTTAGGAATTAAAGTTGATGGTTCCTTAGCATTTTGTAAGCGATGTAAGGTTTTATTGAAATCAGTTTAGGTTTGAGTTTGAATAATGTGTCGACAGTTGTTATGGAAGATTTGATGACGTCATGCTACTCATGAGTGAAATGATTTTACTTTGCGTACGGTTAGTGTATTTTTATTAATTAATTTATTTTAAATATTATAATAATATGGATTTTAAGATATAAAGTGACACGACCAGTACGCTCACTTGATGGTAAAGTGCTTTTCCATGTCAGAAAAGTATTTAAGGAGACCAATAACTGATAGATAGGTAGTCGTCCTTTTAGTCGGTCCTGGCTTCAATTTAGAATATCCGCATTTGGCCCGGATGGTGGGCTACTGCCCAATATCCCCATAGCTATTTCCTGCAGTTGGACATTACATATTTATAAAGAAACATCATCATCAGATGATGATTCATGATTAATGAATATAAAGGCATCAACTGATGATGTTGCAAATTTAAATATCATGCAATCTCGTAAATTACTAACATCTATAAACTCTGCCTGTTTAAATAAGAGCTTTGTGCTATAGGGCCGCTTTGCCTTGGCAAACCTTGCGATTTGCACTTTTTTTTTGGTCATTGTCCACAAAACAGCTGAGTTATATAAAGTAACTGTAACACACTTCCTTATTATATTGGTAATGTTAGCATTAAAAATGCTCTAACTTGTATTTCACTGCTAGACTTGACAACTACCGTCATCTTGTCTCTACCCGAAAGCTTGCAAGCTGCAGATCTTTAGTGCCGAACGATGAATTTGAAAACTAATCCGCGAGGAATTAGAAATAGCCTGTATAATTATATATCCTTATAACAACAGCAATTTGCCTACGACTTTGTAGTTTACGACAGAGGGTGTCCCATGCAAAATAATGTCAAATGTAGGTCAATAGAAACTACACACACGTTTTTTGCTAGGTTGCGTGTACACTCAGTGCGAAGTTACCAGGCGCTCAAAATAGGCAGGGAGGTGGGCGTCGCGCCCAAGGGTACAAGTACAGCATGTACTTGCATATCACAGTACTTTGGACTTTGTTTAGTACCATCTAATCTTTATATAGGTTGCTGATATCTATTCTGAAATATTGGGCTCATATCATATTATTAGTTTGCTCTTATTGATTTCAAAATAATGAGCTAGTAACCTTTCTAGTAAAATTGTCACATGTAGGTATTCATTTCATATATGTGAATAAAACGCTTATCACTTAATTTATCTTTCATGTACCTACGTAAATATGAACAGCGAACCTTTCTTAGTCAAGTTACTTCTTAGTCAATTCAGCTCAAACAACTGTTTAACGAAATAACCTTTTCATGTGATATATTTTAGTATCCATGTTTTTATAAAAGTTTCTAATTAATTTCATTTTCTGTGTAGGTTTGTTTCAACAACATAGAAAATTAGTTAGGTGTAGTATTTACCTACTCGCATATACAAAAATGTTGTTTTTTGCGTCGTTGCGTGTAGACGCTTTGCTACCAAGTTACTAGGAGCCCAGAGCAGGCGTGGAGGTGGGCGGTGCGCCAAGGGTGACCAGGGTAACAGTCGGGGGAATACCTTTATTTATTTTGCTTACATCGGCTTTTGGTTTGCGATAGCTTGACAAGATGTAGACTCACGCATTAAACAATGGTTGCCTGTTGAAGCTTAATACGCTTAATAAAATGTTATGACGTATATTTGTTATTTTTTGCATTCGTTGTATATTTTTATTGTTGTTTTTATTTAATCATATTCTACTATTAAAGTACCTAAATCCAAGGCATTGAAGTTTTTGCTTATTAAACTTACCTTTCATCATATTATCAACTGGATAGTGTGACTGATTTTTTTTTTCAACTTAGTTCAGGTTCCCTTAATGTAAATTTTCGAGTTGTTTTTTGTTTTTATACATCCGATAAGTCAAAACTAACGAGTGAATAAATAGTCTTAATAAATAGATGTTAACATCCTGTATTTTATACATAAAAACTAGAATTACTGTCGCACCGCCTCGCCTCCTCTGCTATCCTAGTACATGTGTGGATTTAGTGCGGCGCCCAGCAGGCGGCAAGCAGCCGACTAATTCCCTTAAAATTCTCGCTGCTTCTGCGCGCCTGGTAGCGGTAAGTAGGGTAAATGACAACGGGGTGGAAAACACCCCATAGCGTAAGGGTTTATTTGTGAGTGTTTCACCCCCGCTTGGCAGCCAAGCACGCTCTAGTAGGAATTTCGATGCTATTCATTTAGTGTATGCCGTTTTGTGTTTGCTAAGACAGTTTACTAACTTGCGTACCTTATACTTACAAATTGCTTTCATGGTAAATCCTTATCATAAAGTAAGGAACTAGGAATAAAACCCTTATTTCGTTGTTGTATACTATGGGTGCCTGATGGGTCACATGTTTGTATTTTTGAAAGTCACCATGACTTTTCAAATTCTTTTCTGTCATGAAAATCATATTAAAAGTATTAAAAACTTGAATTCTTTTACCACATGCACGCACATTGTAGGTAACATAACATTCTTCCAATTATATTAAATTTTTAAAAAAGAATTAGATGTGAATTTAAGTGACAATTTGAAAATTAGATGTTAAATTGGGCGTATAATAATATCATGAATAGATTATTATAAAAGGATAATGTAACATACTAACTTACACTTTAATGTGTTTAAAAATTTTTGTTACTAAATGAAGGACAGACACCATACTGCAGAAACTTCTGTCATTGTGTTTGTATGTATGGATGGGGAATGTAGAGGATGAGGGTATTTTCGCAAATTTCCGCCCCTCTATGGAGTCACAGTCAAAAGAGGATAAACTTAAA
The DNA here is from genome assembly GCA_019425675.1 of Leucinodes orbonalis. Taxonomy (NCBI): domain Eukaryota; kingdom Metazoa; phylum Arthropoda; class Insecta; order Lepidoptera; family Crambidae; genus Leucinodes; species Leucinodes orbonalis. The sequence continues at coordinate 69,603 of PQWD01001977.1, forward strand.
CTTCTTGAAACTTTGAGAGTCGTTACTAGTTGGACACCTACGTCCAGCAGTGGATTGCAATATTATTTATTTTAAAATTTAAGCAAATTAGGCCCCAGATTTTCTGTGTGTATGAAGGTTTCCTCACGATGTTTTCCTTCACCGTAAGAGCGTAGGATGACGTACATATATTTCCGAAAATTCGAAAATACATTGGTACGTGTCGGGATTTGAACTTCAGCCCTCCCGGTAGGAAGGCGACAGTCCACACCACTGAGCCACCGACGCTCCTCCTGAATCCTGCCACAAACCAATGTCATTTCGAAATTATATGTACGTTTATCCTATGCTCTTATGGTGAAGTAAAACATCGTGAGGAAACCTGCGCACGCCCGCGAAGAAATTTAAAGGTTGTGCGAGTCGTCCAATCCGCACTGGGCCCGCGTGGACGACTAAGGCCTAATCACCCTTCAGGGTAGGCTAGTGCCCCTCGGTGGGGACGTTTGATGAGTTGATGAAGATAACTCTTAAGTATGTTTATAAAACAAACCCTAATTTTTATCCCTTAGCTTTATATCAGTACTGAACCCATGGGGGTGGAGGGTTGGTATTTTACAACTAACTAAACGCGTATATTGAGTAAACGCCGGCATAAACGTTATCCGCGGGTCCCAATAAATGTAAGGGGTCCGTGAATCATTATAACGCTAGGGTTGGCGATGTATTTTAATATTTTTAATTTTTTTGTCAGATGTCAGACCTATTTAATTAATAATAAAAAAGCATATCTACAGTCGAATAACCTCCATTTTTAAAGTCGGAAAAAAATATTTTTTCGTTTTACGCATGTTTGTCTTTTTTAAAACAAAGAGGTGAATACAATTCAAGGGTAATTTTTAAAACATGTTCCCTGTTAGAATTATAAACATTTAAAAAGTAAAGGTGTGGGTCTCTCCTCTCTCCGCCTCTGATGTTGACTTATGAAGTATTCTTCGGAAAATAGTGTAAGAAATTTTGACTTGTACCTTGTTCTTGAATTTTAGCAAAATAAAAACTTTAAAAGGGCACTTATTCCTTTTTCTCTTTTCAACCTATCCCAGTCCACTGCCAGACATTATTCTCCCCCATTCTGTGCCAGATATAAGGATCTTCTCATCAAGCCTCCACTAGCGACCTTGCGCAAATCTTTGATTCAATTATTGTAAAAAATAGATGTTTTTAAATCACATTAATTGACGCCCCTATTAGTGCGTACGTTATTCGAGAAGACGAGTCGAGCTATAAACCAAGAAGAAGTTTGGATATGGCAGTCTTTCCGGACAGCAAAATGTAATCATACCTTCAAAACATAAACTTTTTGCACGTACATTTCATTAACATGTGTTTATAATTGCATTACATAGATTACAAGTATCTCATAACACCTAAAGTTTTTATATTTAGACAAACCCTGAACTTGAGTGTACATTAGTTAAATGGTTTTGGCCTTGAAGTTGAACAACATTTGAAAAGATTGGATCGTCGACTTTCGTAAAGTACCTAGTGTAGGCTGGGTTAATAAGCGATGGACCAGAATATCTAGTGCCAAATTAGGAAGACCTATGTATAGTGTTAAAATCCTCTAGTAGCAGTAGTCCGGTTGTTAGTTCGGTTCCCAGGACTACTGCAACTTATAGTTGCAATAGTTCGGTTCGAACTGAGCACCGGATTGTTGCTACTTATTTACTTGCATGTATTTTTCCCATATATTCTCCCATCACCAATGTTAAGCTATAGTTGTTTATTTTAAGTTTAATAAGTGTGCGACTGGAAAATACATGCAAACAACAAACAAAACTTTCTAATATTACACACAACAGTGCGGTGCTCAGTTCGAACCGAACTATTGCAACTAAAAAGTTGCAGTAGTCCGGACAACCGGACGTACAGCTACAAGAGGGTTAAAATTTATAGGTTAAAGAAAGAATTCAAGTTTCAGAACTATTGTAATGTAGAGATGTGCAATTCAATAGCTCATTGCGGATATTAAATATTTCTGCAAATATAATTATAAATGTACAAACATTTTCTACATAATTATATGTTTTGCGGTAATACCGCATCCAATTCTTTAATATTTGGCGACACTACCAGGTTTGAGGATGGCACAGCGTGTAGGGCACAATAAGGCTTATATATTTTAATCTTATGTGCGCTACTCGATAATCATACCTTCTTTGCGGTTATTTTACCTTAGTACTGGAAGGCAAATTTTAATTAGATACTAATAACTAATAACATTGGTTCATTAATATTAATTAGATTCCAAACAGAATTGAGTTTGGATATAACTAAGCAAAACAAGGTAATTTTTTTTTTCACTAATTTACACGAAGTTGATTTACAATAAATTTTAACTAAAATATTGTAAGTGAAATGAAAATGTATAATCAATATAACATAATTATAAATTTTATTTGCACAGGCTGTTATACATATAAATATAAAATCCCGCTTGTGCGTTAAAATTATGTATATAAATTACTGTGGATTATGAGTATTATGACATACTAGCAGCGCTCAGTATTTCTCTGTATAATTTTCATATATTGACAAAAAGTTATAAGTATGTCTATCCATTGTTAAGCATCCATATTTTCCTTAAATTAGGACATAATGGCGCTGAGTCAATGTCAGCATATATAATAAATTACGACCGTTCCCACTTACTCACTGATTACATGAAAATATGATACAACTAAAAATTTATATTTACATATACAAATAATGGAGATTTGTACCTGAAAAATAAAAGTTTCCATCAAATAAATAACTAACATAATTTTAAATTCTTGTGCGTCGTAGCGCAGTGCTGTAATTCGCTACGCCGTAGTCTGAAGACGTAGCATGTCGTAGCTGCCAAATTTCATGGTCCAAGCCAAATCAGTCTTGGCATTGAGCGAGATTTGGTGTTTTGCTTTAGGTCCAACTAAAATTTGTGTCGAGTTAAAAAAGTTAAAAAGGAAAGTTGTGTTCATATGTTAATTAAAGATATTATGTAATACATTATACTCGTATATTAATAATAATTTTAGCTTGATCAACTATGCATATTACAAATATTGTATCATGTTTAATATTTTCCAGCAAAGGTTCAAAAATAACAATTTTTTAAAGGGTTTTTGAAACGGCGCTTGGATATTATTTAGTTTCATAAGTTTCATAAACTTTTTTAATGTTAAACTAGCCTTGGCGTGCGACTTCGTCCCCGTGGAATAGTTACTTTGGGGTTACGCTTACTTTCATCTGCTTTTTCGTTTATATAGGTGACTTGAAACTGCGATATCTCCTAAGATATTAGAATGATGTAAGGCACTTTCGTTTAAATTAAATACTCGTGATGAATAACGTATATCTTTGGATGAGGATTAATATCATGTTTATGAAACACTATTTAAGATTTTTTTTAGCAAAGAAACGGTTATGGTGAGCTAACCTTAGAAGGTAGACATATGCTATCCCGGACTTTTTTTTAGAATTTTTAAAGGGGAACAATACTCTCACCTTAACCATTTACGCAGCGAAAGCTCTCAGTAGGAAAAGAAACCCCCAGATTTTGGAACAGTCTCCCTCGATACTTCACTCCTATGTTCTCAGCGTGTGAAGATATATAACCCATAGCCTTCTTCGATACATAAATAGACCAGTAGTTTCTGGGATTAGTGCGTTCAAACAAACCGACTCTACAGTTTTATAATATTAGTACAGATAAGTTGCCTTATGGTACATAGCAATAACGGCCATACATAAACAGTCACAGCTTCTCCACCCATCAACCAGAAAACCAAGCTTTGCCAGGATAAATAAGTAAAAAAACAAATTGTCTCAATACACGTTACTGAAATACACTCCCACTAAACAAACCACAAATTCGCATTATGGTTACTTACTTGTATTAATAATCCTAGAACACAAGCATTAGTTTTGGGTTCATAGTTTATGGAACAACGATGGAAGTGGAGTCAAAGGGTCGTGATACTCGTCTGAGTATATGTTATCCTGGTATTTATATATCAAATATTCTCCACTTTAAATGTGTGTTTAGGGTTCCGTAGCCAAATGGCAAAAAGCAGAACCTTTATAGATTATATAGATTCGCTATGTCTGTCTGTAGTTCTGTATGTACGTGACATCCTCTTTTCTTCAAAAGCAAATAACTATCGGCACTGTTGAAACTTTGTAGGTGAATGTATTCTGTGAACCGCATAAAGTTTTTCACAACATACTTGATATTTTTTTAAATACGGTGTATGTGTGTACTAGTAATATTATTTTTAAAATGATTTAATGTTTTAATAGGAATAATAAACACACATACATTCGACCTGGTGGTAAGTGGCAAATGTCTCTTATAATAAATAACACTGATTTTGAAGAAGAGACGAGACAAGTTGCTAACTTGTGACGTATACTCACAGTCACAGTATCCAGAAAATTTCATGATTTCGATATGGAGTCCTGACTGAAAGGTGACATTTAGTTAGAAGTCATAACTATTATGGCTGGTTGAGGTACCCTTCCAGAACACCTTAAAGGTACATTGTTATCCCTCAGGTATCGTATCTGTTACAAATGTACGAGTAGTATAAGTAATTTAAATTTCTGGTTTAGGGTTTTGAGTCCAAAAAATTATTCTTCAAAGTTTAATGTAGTCTGTGTGTTAATTATAATATTTGTTCTAAGTTTATTTATAGATAAATAATTTTTAATATTAGAATACATTTATTATATATCTATTTAGTTATGCCCACTTTACCTTGACATAGAATTTTATTAATTAATTAATAATAATACCCTTACACATTGTTGAGAAGGATCGTCGACAGTAGAGGTCACAAAAAAACTTGAAAAATAAAAAGAGCATTTGTCTTCATCTATCAGGTCCACAGATACCGCTGTCCGGTCCCTCGGTTTGATAGACGTCTCTGAAACTTTTTCTAGGGACCCTTACCCCCGCCCGGATAGGGGGGAAGGGACCAAGGGTGGGTTTTCTATTAAATAATCATTTCGGACCAGTCGCTGAGGTGCGGCGTTATTAACTCTTACAAATTAGTACCCGCTGACTTATGCGTGCCTGGTACGCTTAATAAGCTTAACGTACTAGGCAATTATGGATTAAAAGAAATAGGTGTTAAATTTTATTGGACTGATTGAATCAACGACCACTTAGGTGTAGTCGTTGAATTGTACTGAGTGCAATATTAAAATATGATATTGTACTCTAAACTGCGTTTCTAAAACAAATTACTGAGTGAACTGTGGATCGGTATAAGACATGATGATACATTATCAACTTATTCCTGTTGTAAAGAGAAGATAAAAGAAAATAAATGTTCTAAAATATTTATGTAGGAACCACAACAACAGCCTACACACTCGATGTGACATTTTTTTCTTTTTTACTTATTACATTTTTATTTATTTATAGCATACCAAGTAGGTTTCGAATAATATATAAATAAATATCCACTGACATTCACATAGCGCCATCTAGCCCCAAACTAAGCCTGTAATTATGGGTTCTAAACAACGGATAAACATATTTTTATACTTTTTTTTACAAATTCATACATATTATAAATAGAAACACCAAGACCATTACAAACTCATGTACACAAATGTTTGTACTGCCCGGGGATCGAACCCGGAATCCTTAGTGTAATAGTGAACGTTTCAACCATTAAACCAGATCGGTCGCATCGAATGCATTAACTTGGGCTCAAAGACAATTTATGAAGTTTATGCATTAATTTCTAAACAACATCATGCCTTCTTCAACGAATATAATTTTATTTAAGTTAAATGTACCAGGCCCGCATAACACTGGAAGACGTAACCCCGAACTACCGCCCCACCTCAGAGTCGCGTCAATATCAAAATAATTCATATGTGACAATAATTAAGAAGCCCTTTCCCCCCGCGCCCTGGGGGCGGGTAGACCCTCATAGGCACCCGGCAACCCGTGTGGAAATTATTGGATTCTATATTTTGGAGCATTTTTGTATTTATAATGACTAAATTTAAACTGAATTGGATTTCAAGGAGATCCCTTTCTTGTTTGTTTGTCAATCATGTGTTATGCCCTTTTATTACGTAGTTTAAAATATCGTATCATGCCTGAAACTTTCAGTAAAGTTTAAATACATATCATATATATTTAACAAAGGGTTTTCAAACGACTCTCAGTTATTCTTTGTTATTATTTAGTTTCATAACCGTCATAAACTCCTTTTTTATGACGACATAAAAGTTAAATTATTTTGGGGAGACTAACTTTTAGGCCGCCTTTCCTTGCTAGCGTATTAGTACACCGATGCCGGTCATAACCCCTGACTGAAAATATTTTAGTTTTGTTTTTGAAAATTGTTTTATTTCTGTAATTCAATTCAAAAAATACAAAAAGAGGGTCCCTTTAATTTCTTTGCAGTCGTCCTTGATCGCAATGTTTTGGAGTCTTTGTGCCCTCGCCCATTGCTAAGGAAAATAAAATATAGCAACGCCCGAAAAGTAGGCTTTCCTTTGTTAGGAGTATCTTTTTCACGGTCGCCAATTAGCCGCGACTACGAACGCAATAATTGCGCAATAATCCGACCGGCCACTTCGCTCGTGATAGTGTACCAACTTTAATTTTCCAAATTCACCTGGCGTTTATGTAATTCGCCCCCCCCCCCCATACATGTGGCGCCCCCTGGCCGCCAGGGAGTCTAATGTAAGGCCGAGCTAGGGGGGCAAGCGTTCACGAAAAGGAAAGGGTGGCAACGAACAATTTTTTTCTGATTTTTTCCCCTCCGCCCTTTTTTCCCCGATAATACCCTAATGGTCGTTTGCTTCCTTTTCGGTGGATTTTTTTTCGCCACCGAAGATCGAGACGTATTTTTTACTCGCTCGTAATTTCCTCGTCTCGTGGCCAAATAAAAAAGTAAACGGGACGATCCCTTATTGACACGTGACGACGTCTGAACGGCCGACACTTGGTCATTGTCATATAAAGCCAATGAGAAGAGGTTTAATAGCAATCGGCCAGAGTGGAAACAAAACGCACACGTCCAGTAAGGAAGTGCCTGTAGTGCGGACGCAGACAGTACATTAGTTTTATTTTACCATCGATAAATTTCGAAGCGGTACCACCCTGCATAATGCATGCAGCGAAAAAGTAGGGAAAATAGAGAAAAATCGGGGAAAATCACGCCCCCCGGCGGGGAACCTTGGGTGGTGAGTACCAGGAGAGCAGGGGTGCGGCGGAGGTTAGGACGTCCGCTGCTAAGATTAATACGGCACGGCTCGCCCGCCCGACGCCGCGCGGCTTTCATTAAAAATACTGGGGACCTGATGGGCTCCGCACTTCTATTAACAATCGCTTCTAATGGACCGCTGTACAATAGTTTACATTTAGTATAATTCCATAGAAAATATTATCTATGTATTAAAGTCATGAAGAAATATAAACAGTACTCAACACAAAATAATTTAAATTTTTATCGTTAATGAAAATCAATAAAATTTTAAAAACGAATTAGTTAAGGAGCTTCGCACCAATTTGAAAAGTTCTCTTCGTTTTTACTCAATTAGCCAGTACGAAAACGCAAAAATATAAGCAGCCCCCGACTCCAGTATGCAACGCTGAAAATAATAAAACAAAAATTGGGAGCGCAAACCCAGATACTGAGTAAAAGAGGAGAAAATTAGCGTCGACTTTTCATACTTTTTACATACCAATATCGGAGTACTAGTGCCATACTAGTATATCCGTTGGAGTTAAAGCGGTCGACTTTTTGCCATTTCCGCAATACCATAGAAAATAAATTACCAGGGCAACATAAGCAATGCGGGCGTAAAAAAAGCCAAGTCGTGTCCAGCCAGCGTTCGGTTCCCTCTTGCATGCGGTGTGGTTATTATTTCTTGGAGCAACACCCTGCCCCCTAAGGTTCTAACTACGCGCCAGGGGCTTGTTTGTAGGCAAAAAGTACACCCCCTCGCTTACGCTTTTAAACCTCAAGCGTCCAAGTGCTGGGAATATGAAATTTTCGAAATGATAAAGCTGGTAAATAATAACTGCTAGTACGCCGGGCACGCGGCCGCCTAATGTACTGTACGCAAAACACGCCGAAAATAAATTTATTTGTATGCTTTATTAGCATAAAAGTTGGGTATTTGATATGAGCACATTGTTAAAGTGTGAAGTTATAATATTATTAAGTACGCTATCTGCCGACGCACATTTAGGATTTGATGAACGAATAATGTTTATGGTTATCTACCCGTGACAGTTCACTGCTGGATTTTGAGCTTCCTCACAGAAATCATAAGGCGGATTGATGACATCAGCCCTCATGAAAATAGGACGACTTAGAGAGCGCTGGCTACCAGTACTTTGCCGAATGTTTTGTCTCTAAGACGTCTTTTGTGACACAAGCGAGAAGGGTGTTGGTGATGTGAAAGTGGACTAGGTTACTGGTTTTTTGTATGAAAATTTATCTCGGCCCCTGGTGACAAATTTCTGAGGTTGTCTGACGCAGTAAAACAAAGAATATGTGGATAATTATTACGGTAGTCAAACAGAGAGACAAAGGGCAGAGATGTGATTTTATTTTCACATCCTAATTGTATTGCAATCTTTTATCAAACGGCAAATATATATTTTTATCAAAGCTCATTACCGTTTTGTGTTAACGGTACCAGGGCAGCAGCGGGGTACGTGTGTCTGCTTTCACATTTCCCAGTCGCGGCCCCCACCCGCTGCGCTCGTGGCACCACCCGCTTATGCCTTCCTGGTCGAAAGTAATCAATTTCGGAGTTAATTAATTAGGGGAAAAAATACGTAGATGCTCACCGGGTCAAAAGACGTTTGTCGCGTCATGTTTTTGTTTAAAAATTGGCGCTAATTTTTGTATTATTTGTAAGTGTCGGAAGAAAAACGGATGTTTTAGGCACAAGTACCACACATTTTTGTCACATAATAGAGATGTGGACTGACAGAGCAAGTGAGTAACTTATTCGATTTGTCAAAATATTTCTATACATTACATATCATTATATGGCATTACGGTCTATGACATCACGATTTGGGGTAATGACTTTGTAAAAATAAATGATTTGATATGTGGATCAAATAAAACAAAAGCCACAACAAAAGTTTAAGTTTATATTTGTATTAGAATAATTTTTATCGTACCCGCGGCCTCTAAATATTCAGGCATGGCAAATTAACCATTGCAATACTGAGTTCGACAAAGTAAACTCTACAGAAGCAAACAACATAACCACCTGGACATCATTAGTAACAAGGAGTTATGGTTAAGATCCTTTTAGATTCAATAGGAGACTTGTCACCATATAAACGCCAAACTAACTTTTCAAGCCACTACCGCCAGTAATTTAAAACGATTTCACATTAGATGATTCATCCCGGCTTTGAAACACCACGTCAGCGTCTATGTGTTAATTTCACCCTGTATAATGTGACCCAATTCGTCCGGGGCTCACTTTTCCTTTAGTTTCGTTCCGATATTGTCGTTATCTAGTTAGCAGACGAGGGTCCGAAGGGTAAGGTACCAGGGCCGCATGAGTGGGCGGGAGGTTGCCCGCACTATTTGTAATGTGTAATTTATAAAAGGCCCTCGGATGAAAAATCGGTTTGTTCGGACGATGCGTTTGGTGCTTCTTTGGAGCAATAAAATGACGCTCACTTATTTTTATTTTATTGATTTGCGTCCTACTTGCGAAAAGTGGAGACTGGGCGTGTTCAGCGGAGGACCTGGATATCTGGCGTAAAATTAGGGAGACATAGAAATCTATGGAGGAGATGGTAGTTGCTTATAAAGCATACAAAAAACGGTTTATGGGAGAAGCCCTTGGTTCTACCGTGGACATTTTGACTGTAGTTATTCTATGCAAGTATGCCTAACGTATTAATATAAGCCCGCGTGTACAGTGGCCTAGTTAGGATATAACTTTTCTGTTAGTTTCGTGTCTATATTGTCCTTATCTGGTTATCGGATGAGGCTTCAAAAGGCTGGTGTCTATTCTGCAAAACGATATTCGACAGAACGATTATTGAAACTATAATCCCTTTGTTCATAATGTAATTTTTCGAATTTACTTGAAGATTAATTACGTCCGTCTATGCATTGCTTATTGCATTGTAAAAAAATATTATGTTATGCGTAAACTATGAAATCCAGAATTGAATTCATTTTTTTTTATCTTGTTGATATGTAGATACAAAACAAATTGATGGTTTAAAAAGGGTAGCAAAATGCCGCTGTATGGTCCATCCTAACCAGTCCACACTTTCCAGTGAATTATGGAACTTTAGTAGTTCCATAATTTGCACGTACATGGAATTGGACGATGTTTCCCAATACCTACGATATATCGTTTTTGAAACTAGGTTTATAACGTTGATGGCCAGGAATCCAGACACAATGGAAAATTTATTGTTTGTGAGGCTTTAAGGCATCTCTGGCTGTCAAAGGTTAAAAAGAGTCTCTTCACTTGTTAAGCAGTGGAACGGCATATAGAAATCTACAATGCCAAGGGTAACCATGACATTGCAGATTTATATGAGCGATGGTTACCATTTAACTGCAGTTGGGCCGCATGTGTCTATTAAAAGTAACATTTAAAAAATAATAGATTTTTAAACATATTTCTATTTCCTTTTTTATAATTTGTTTACAGATTAAGTATATAATAAATATGTATTAGTTGCCTAGTATTCAAATTACACCTTAGTTAAATTTACAATAATCCAGCATTTTTTAATAATTTCCTGGGCTATTAACTTATTTGATTGGCCATTTAACTAAAAAAACCGGGTCATGAGATGTTATTTAAAAAAGTGCATTGATTTCATGATACTTATATTATTCATCATCGTCATTAAACGTCCCCACCGAGTGGCACGATCCTACCCGTATAGGGTGCTTAGGCCTTAGTCGTCCACGCGGGCCCAGTGCGGATTGGACGACTTCACACACAACCTTTGAATCTCTTTGCAGGCGTGCATGAAGGTTTCCTCACAATGTTTTCCTTCACCGTAAGAGCGTCGGATAACGTACATATAATTTCGAAAATTCGAAAACACATTGGTACGTGACGGGCTTTGAACCTCAGCCCTCACGGTAGGAGGGCGACAGTCCACACCATTGAGCCACCGACGCTCTTTCAAATTATTCATACATCTATGTATATATGTAGAACGCAGTGAATATTTTAATTTTGAAAGAGAAATTTATTTTACTAAAGCTAAATTTATTTTATCGGATATCGTTTTCCAGAATTGACCCCGGTCCCGCAACGCTCGCTCAACCGTACTGTTTAATAAACTTTCTAAATATAAGCATTAATTTTTTACATACCTATAACGTGTTTGATTTCAAACAACAAAACAGCGGACATATAGCGGATAATCGCGGACAAACATACATACTTACATACATACTAACAGGTCGAACTGAGAACCTCCTTTATTGAAGTCGGTTAAAAGTTGGCTAAATGAATTTGCTATCGTGTTTTTATAATTTGACAGTTTTCTCTTGATGTTTAGATTTTATTTTCATCTACGAGTATTGCAGACAGTTTAAAAACCACTCAGTCTAATACAAAATGTTCATAGTACATTTTACAGCCCGGGGATTGAACTCGGGACACTTGGTGATTCGATTTTGAATCCAGTTGACAATGGAAGTAGCATGGTTGATCTGGTTTTGATGCTAATATTCACCTAATCTCTTTTTCCGTTACTTGGACGCCACTCGAAAACCTTTTCGCCCCATCGGCCATCGGTTATACGTACTTTAAACCCTTATTTCAACTTGCTAACCCTGGGGGCTTATAATCTATGTCTATTTATAGGTAATTAGTGCATAACAAAACCAAATATTACCTAACTTGCTGACTGGAAGATACAGTGTGTTTTCGAAAATAAATATTTACGCTAACTATATATATATATAACTTGGCACTTAAGGAATTAATTCCGAAGGTAGTTATTTAGTTGGGTCCGCAGGGCCGGATACTAGGGCGGCAGAGGCGTGCGGGAGCTCGCGTGATGCCCATAGTTATTTATAATGGCGTATGAGGGATTGCGCACTCTCACGCTGACACAAATCAGAACTCATGTGGTCCTGGTAGCGTGATTGTTTTTGTTTGATAATCTATTTGCGGTATATTTATGTAATTAATGGTTTATTTAGACATATTACTTGATATAACAAATTCATTGTTCATACATAAGAAGCAAGTATATGACACACAAGAAAGAAAGGAAAGTAAATTTTCCGGACAAATAAACATTACCCTTATACATTAAATAATACAAAAAATTATTCATAAGAGAAACTAAAGTTAACACATCCGTTACATAGTTCAAGCAGTAAAATTACTAAGAACTATGACTACTATTTTAGGACTCAAGTAAGCACAGTACTTTTAACCAATTAAAATACCATTACTGTATCATATATTATTTGTATTTATATATCACCAATCGTATTACTAACATTATTTAAAGAAAAATTCTTCAATACTCGAAAATATTTATTCATTGTGTCATTCAATGGGTTTTTTTGTATTAAGTAGGACCTTTTCGTTTGAAGGATCCGTTTAATAAGTATTCCCAGTCCAAATCACTGTATCCAGACATTCAACTATAAAAGGAGCATAATAAAGGCATCCACCGCAATTCATACTTCACCCTACACGTCTCCAAACCACCCCCAACCCCTTATAAATTTTACCTTAAAAATCCGCAAATTCGGGGCTTGGGCACGGTCCCTGGACCTTTCCCAAAAAGGGTCGAAAGGGATTTGCTTTGGGTTCGGGCATTCGGGCCTACACTTATACAAAATGTCCAATATGGCGACCCTCGAGGCCTAAACATACCTAACCACGGACCTAAACGCCACAGAGTTGCGTGTACAAACTGCCAACGTTATTTGTAACATTTAGCCGTGGTGCTTTTTAATCTGTGGCATTTGGCCGACAAGTCGCATCTCTGCGTAGTCTGGGCGAGATAGTCGGTAAACATTGAAGTTTGTTGCCGGCTGTTTCTGCGATCCTGGTGCCCGATAAACGAGCGGTGAAGGCGGGCTTACAGTTGAAGCTAGAATTAACGTTTCGGGCGAGTTTGCTAATTTTGATAGTGCCTGCGTTTTATGCTGGCCTGGTAGCATAATATTGGATAAGTTATTTTTCAGAAACTCAAAATTTTTTTAGATGTGGTTTTCTAGTTATTACGATTGATGAATAAGATAAATCCTTATACTCGTGCAACCATAACGAGATATCAATAATAATCTTAATTGCACAGAACACAGAATAAATCAAAACACAAATCAATGTATGTGCGAAAATGGGCAACCGATGTCATCGCTAACTAGCAAAATCTTTTAACAATCGTCAGTTAGAGGGTAATTTCTCAATTACGACATTGTGGTAATTATCTCGCACATTTTGACTATTTTGAGAAATCCGTTATCATCACACCGAAGAGGGTTCGATTACCAAGTAGTCAAAAATTGTATTTAAACTAATATTTGATTCTTTTGGTTTAGTAATATATTCATCATAGTGTTTAAGAAAAAGTTACGTATATTTAAGTGAAAATGTAGCTGATTAAATTCACCACTAATTGTATAACAATTCTATCATTACAGGTAAGAAGCTGTAGTTTTCGCTGCAACATCATAGGATAAGGTTTGAGTTTTTATGGTTTAGAATCGTCCAACATTAAGATGTTTCGCGTGGATACGTTCTGGGGGGATAACGCACCAACATCTCTTAAATCAGTATTACTATAATATTAATTTTCTGGTACAAAAATGCTAATGTATCATTATAGTCAGACTGGTTTAAGAGATGGCGGCTACACCCCTAGACTAAAGAATGAGACTAACAGCTAAAATACTGCGTATCAGGACACCTTTCAGTACTAAAATTTACGGCACAAGTTGGTAGTTGGACTATCACTGTTTTCAATACCATTGGTGCAATATAGCCGGTGGAAAACAAGACAAATTATCTATTGTTAGACGTTTCCTGCACATTTTTCAATAGACGAGTGCATTAGCCTAATAGGCATTCGCCAAATGTTAGGCGATCTCTTAAAAAAATGATACATTCTTCATTCATTTGGTAAGATTTAGGCCAAAATATGCCTGTAGAAAAGTTCTTATATGCCCACATCCACTCCAAAGGTCCCGCCATCACTCCGGCAGGCTCTCCATTTTGTTTCTGAGATAACATCAAAAACTGCATCGCCTCCCGTAATGGGGCACACGTGACGTCACCCGTACACAGGGGGTCTAGAAAAAGTTATAATAACGTTAATGTAGGTTCTTTTGACAGCTCTCCGGGCGTCGTTAGCAGCCCCGCGCCCTGTATCTTGTCATAATCTTTTAGGGATGTGCCCTTGAAGGGTGGGGTATCGATAAAAAATAAATAAATATCCATCGACATTTACACATCGCTATCTTGCTTAAATTTAAGAAGGAACTTGTGCTATGTGTTATAGACAACGGATAAGTAAATAGAAATAGAAATTACAAATTATTCATAGAAACACCTAAATCAATACCAACAGATATGTCCGTTGTCCATGTTCACAAATGTTTGTACAGTCCGGGGATCGAACCCTTGGTGTTATACCGGCCTTCTCAATCATTACACTGCATAGATCGTCAAATCGATATGATTTATTGAAATGATCATATGCTGATTCTTATACGAGAATAAAGTTGATTTGCAGTGGACAGGGCATGTGCCATGAAACGGTGGTTACTGGTAAAAATCTCGAGTAACAACCGCAGAATGCAAAGAGAAGTAGGGAAACTCGTTTCTAGGATTGATAATATTGTCCTGAAATTACAACGTCGATTGTCTGGTAAGAGAGTCCTCTGAAGTAAGTAGGTAGAGATAAGCTTGCGACAAAAATCGTAGTACCGTCATAATTAGCATTTTGAACAAAGGCCTTACTCAAAGAAAGAGCAGAGCAGCCTTATACTTAGCAGTGAATAATACCTGATTGGATTACCGTCTAGCTTCAATGCATATACAATAGCTGAATGTAATTTTGTTTAAAGATAGAATGACTACAATATTTACTACAAAGTTCTGTCACTTCTAAAAGCATGCTTCATCACTTTCTAAGCATGCTTTTTTGTAGAAAAACTATCGATATCGAATACATCGACATCATGTCCTTACTCGCACTAATCACGGGCGCAGACGGCGCTTGTCCGAGGGTACGGGTCTCGGCTGAATTTTTTCCCCACCCTCCGGCCGGAAGGGGGTGCCCCCGGACCCTTCTTAACATTGCCCTGCCTCGGAGGCACAGAAGGCACGCAGGGTTGCCGAGCCGACGCATGTTATTCCACATGTCTTAGCGAACTGAAATATAATGTAATATAATTTATGTAATGTAAAAGTAAAATGTAAAAAGTAGTCTCAACAAAATATTCACGGCTTCCGGTGAATGTTGTTAAGCTTAATCGTATGGTTATTTCATTATTTTCATTTTCTTCTTTTATATGTAATAACTTTTTTATTTTATTTTGTTATTTGCACACACACTTATATGTCTAGTTTCAAACTTTAAGTAAACTATTGTGAATTAGGTTGAATTTCTGTGTACTGTGTATGGCTTACTGTCTAGTCTATTATAGAACAAAACCATGCATGTAATGGCAGTAATCTGTTTGTGTACCATAATAAATAAATAATAAATTATGTTTTTTTATTGAAATAAGTGTGAGCGTCGGTGGCTCAATGGTGTGGACTGTTGCCTTCCTACCGGGAGGGCGCAGGTTCAAATCCCGCCACGTACCAATATATTTTCGAATTTACGAAAGTATACGTACGTTATCCGACGCTCTTACGGTGAAGGAAAACATCGTGAGGGAACCTGCGCACGCCTGCGAAGAGATTCAAAGGTTGTGCGTGAAGTCGTCCAACCCGCACTGGGCCCGCGTGGATGACTAAAGCCTATACACTCTATACGGGTAGGCTCGTGCCCCTCAGTGAAGACGTTTAGTGAGCTGATGATGATTGAATAAGTAAGCTTTTTTTTTATTCATGATGGGCTTGCTCTTGAGCGCAGACTATCCTAGTGGAAGAGACGTGCTCTAAGATGGAGCGAGCTTACCAGAAAAAGCCTATTCACTCGTTTTTGAATGCCACGGGGTTGTATGTGGCCGGAAACACAAGCGCAGGCAGAATTGCGATGTTGACTAAGCTCAAAAATAACCTAAACTATCGTGATGATTATCCATACCTTGAAACTGTTATTCTTGAAGTATGAAAAGTGCGTCAGTTGGTAAACTAAAACTGTGACGTCATAATGTTAATCATAGAAAAAATAAGTCGTTTAACAGATAGAAAAAAAATTGTCAACGTCCTTAAAAAAATAGAAGTGATAAATTTTGCCTACATAGTGAAGTTGACTAAAAGCAACCATTGTGTGTGTTTTTATGTATCTTTACCTATCACTAATTTCACTGCCTATATTTTTGCTTAGAGTTGATAGATGGACAAGAACTTAAAGGTCAGAAAGATTGCCCAGTGTATAGTGTAACTTCTTTAAAGGTTTCAATTATAACCAAAGAAACTAATCACATGTCTGTAAAAATATAATCGTAGTCCTTTATTTGTAAGTGACATTAAAGGACAAGGGATTTTACCGAGTTTTCATTTCAAATTTTACATTATCTCGTCCGTGAATATTTGATACATAATCATGGATTACAGAACAGCAAACAGGATTTTTCGTAACTGATTTTATATTGTATAACTAGCATAATTTTTTACTTTAGAAATTCGAGCACACGTTAAAAGTATTTCAGGGTAACATAAAATATATAGATGTATTTTCGCCACTACCTACCAAAGTATGGACACGGAACTAAGCTTTAGATGGCAAAGAAATATTTCCTGCAAACACACTAAACATTTTACGATCGCCCATATTGGGATACACAATGGCAGCCCTGCGTAGAAGACGCCTCTGCTATATGGTGCCCTGGTACCTACGGTTTGGGTTATATACTTTTTTAGGGTCGCTCAGACCCTTTGAGGGTTTCCCTCGAGTCGGGGGCCTACATATCCCCTTTTCAGAGCCGTTTTGACCTTTCCAGGGTTAGGTGCTTTGTTTCGGCCTCCATATAAAAGTTTCCCTCCAATATAGTGGTATTTTCTGGATGTAAATAAGGTGCCTTAAGTAGTTGGGAAAGGTGATTATTTTGTTTGACTTGGTTTAATAATCTAGTGACCATTCGCCTGAGGCTGTAAACTAAACGTTTTGTATGTTGCTTTTGAATTAATCGGACTCGTTTTGTCATTTACTTACTACTTATTTATAATGCCCTGGTGTATTGGCAAATTTTCCAAAGATGGTTGTTGTACAAGTTAGTGTAGATGCACTTATTAAATAATGAGTTCGCACACATTACTTTCAAACGGAGCACTAAATTACTTATTTCTGTATTTCTAAAAAAATACCTGATTTATATTAAAAAAGGAAACAAATGAACAAAGACATCAACTCACAGGTAATAAAGGTTGCATAACACTAGAAAAATATATAACATTGACATAATAATTGTTTAATGTTTTTAGATTGAAACACCTTATTCAATTTTCTAAAATCACAAACGCCTTGAAAAGGTTAATTTATAACTTAGCACTTCCATCTGCCCATGTAATATACTTATTGTAAACTTTTTGTGACAAATTAATTGTGTGTGAATAAATAAATAAAACAGGTAATATATATCGAAAACTATTTTTAAATAATTAAGTCATTTTTTTCTAATTCAAAGATTTCCAAGTCTTTGTATAATCTGCATGGATCGTCAACATCGTCCATCGTTTGACGTCTTATTTGGAGTTGCGGTTGACAGGTCGATTGCAACACCAAGGGTTCCGGGTTCGATCCCCGGGCAGTACAAACATTTGTGTGCATGAACATGTCTGTTTGTAATGGTCTGGGTGTTTTCTATGTATAATATGTATGTATTTACAAAAATATGTATATAAGTATGTTTATCAGTTGTTTAGTACCCATAATACAGGCTTCACGCTTAACTTGGGGCTAGATGGCGCTGTGTGAAGTTCAGTGGATATGTGTTTATTTATTTATCTCTCTTGCCATTACAATTATGCATTTGGTATAAGCTATACCATTTTTCGGATTTGATAGACAGTGAAATAACGGAAAGTAGAACAACAGACTCCCGGATCTACCTACGTTTCATACCTTTTTCAATATTCGGCATTTGTAGATACATTTTTGGAAAATATAGGGAAGTATCCATTTCAAAATTTGTCAATTAACAGAATTTACCACTTTATAAAGATTATAATTGGTTAACCAATTATTAGTTGGTTTGTCAAGGTCAAGTTATTGTTAGCAGTCCCAACCCCTGCGTGTAACGACTTATTTCCGCATTTCGCGGCTAAATTGAAATATCGTATACATATTTGATAAAGAGATTTCATTGTCACTTTTACTCACAGTATGTTTATTGTATTATTTATCATGCAATACCTTAAGAGTGTGTTCGTGATAAACTTGATATATTTTATCATTAAGAGCGTCGGTGGCTCAGTGGTGCGGACTGTCGCCTTCCTACCGGGAGGGCTGAGGTTCAAATCCCGACACGTACCAATGTATTTTCGAATTTTCGAAAATAGATGTACGTTATCCGACGCTCTTACGGTGAAGGAAAACATCGTGAGGAAACCTTCATGCACGCCTGCGAAGAGATTCGAAGGTTGTGTGTGAAGTCGTCCAATCCGCACTGGCCCGCGTGGACGACTAAGGCCTAATCACCCTATACGGGTAGGCTCGTGCCCCTCGGTGGGGACGTTTAATGAGCTGATACGATAATATTCGAGATATTTTAATTTTATATTTAGAGCTTATTTTTTAAGCATAAGACAATATAAACTAAAGAGTAGTACACATACGTATACTAAGTTTTAGTTACGACATATTTAAGAGGAACATTTTTGTTCACTTCATATTTTATGTTAACTAAATTATTTCGTTTATTAAATGAAATTCAAATTAAAATTCCGCTCTATCCAATATCGTCGTCAATAAACACAACTAGTCTGGATACTAGTCACTCGATATTTTCAGCAAATTAGGGCACACTTAGCCCGCAGTCACCCGACTTACCGTGGATTATTCCGGTACGACCGTGTGCGCCTCCCTTAAGTGCCTCTGTCACGATGCGAGCCAAAGTATCAGCCGAATGGCCGCCGCCGGGGGCAAACTTCAACGGGGGGCCGCCCCCCGGGCTTTGAGGACGTCTTTCAGCCGAACTTTAGCGGGGAAACCCCAAAATTCAAGTTGCCGCGTACCGATTACGAGTTATATCTTTGAAATTTTCTGGTCTCCTGGTGGATCGGGCGGTTGCGATTTAGTTACGCTCGCGCGCTTCGCCGTTTGCGATCGGACTTGGCGCAATATTTTTGTGCGAATAGTTTTGTTATAAATTATTAATAATAATGAATAGTGACATAAATAAATATCCACTGACATTCACACAGCGCAATCTAGTCCCAAGTTAAACGTGAAGCCTGTATTATGGGTAATAAACATACTTATACATATATTATTTTTTGTAAATACATACATTTTATACATAGAAAACACCCACACCATTAGAAACAGACATGTTCATGCACACAAATGTTTGTACTGCCCGGGGATCGAACCCTTGGTGTAGCAGCCGACGTCTCAACCGCTACACCAGTAGGCTAAAAAAAGTCTGCGTAAGTACTGTTCATTATTTGGATTGTTGATAAATTGTTACTAATTTTTTTTTTATTTGCGCAGAATAAACTACATTTCTTCAAGGGATTATGTAAAGGGTTGCGTTTTAAAAATAGAGGTGCGCGAGTTGACATTTTAACCACTTGCTCACTGACCGGGCTCTAAATTAGATGTCGACAAAAGAAAAAGGTCTCCGGGTTTTTCTGTATTTCAGGGCTGTTTGTAAATTAAAATAATATTAAGGAGATGATTTCTGTTAATTTACTCAGGTATCAGAAAGAAAAACATGCTCCAGTTGTCCGTTAAAGTCATTTATAAACTAAATTTCGTAAATCAGTTTTCGAGCCTGACCATTTATGCATTGTCTCTCTCACTCGAGATAAATATATATATTTACCAAAATTAGATTCTAACAACCAGGACAGCATAAAAAGAGTTGAAATAACAACGTTGATGTCTTTTCTTATTTGAATTTTCTTATATGAAAACGAACATCAAATAAATTTGGTTAATGATTTTGGGTAAAACTTACTAGGAGCAACGAGCAAGCGAGTTACCAGGCGTGCATAAGTTTTTGGGCGGTCAAATGAGGAGGCGCGTAGCTTATCTAACGATTCTACCGTAGCTCTACATTGAAAGCAAGAATTAATTATTCACGGTCTAGCTCGATTAGCCTGTCCCTGCAATGGGACGTTATAGGCTGATAAAATATATAATAAATCGTATTAATTTGCAGTTTTTTGAAAAAGGTAGATCTTTTTTTTTTGGTAATGATATTAATAAATTTGTAAATTTAAAATGTTTTTTATATGCTAAACAAATCAACTTTGTAGTAAATACCAGGACATAGCGTTATGTCTGTAAACGTATCAGGGCATCATATCATGTTAGAAAAAAGTGAATAAGTTTATACTAAAAAGGTTTAGGATAAACTTGTTATTATCATCCTTATAAAGTTGGTATAACATTTTTTGGTTTCATTTGTTTTTTTTATTCCAAATCTGCTTATATAAAGTTTTAAAATATTTCTTACAAAATAACCCGACGGAATAGAAATCCGTCATAACATGAATAGTACAATTTATGCCAAGAGACAAGCAGGCACAAGCACATAAAATTGAACTTAACTAAAACAACAAAATGCAATGAACCGTGTTTCTAGCGAATAACGAAAAACCAAACACGTACACGTAGGTTAAGTACACTAGATTAATTAAAACCTCCGTGAAACGAACGATGCGAAGTACCAGGGCGCGAGAGGCCGGCGGGAGGTGCGATAAACTTCTTCGTAAATAAGCAAAGTAATACTGGAAGAGGAATTACCGCCTGCCCGCTGCTGCCCGGGTAAGGCAACCGGATATTTCTTTTAGCTGTCCAAAGAACCCCCCGGTCATAATGCCCTAGTGGGGTGGGGGGCAGATATAAAGATACAGACCCCCACTTATCCGGGACCATACCCGGTCCTTTTGCTTTTATAGGGGGTGTGTATAAAACCGAATCGCCCGGTTTTAGCTGTGCTAGACGGTTACGGCGCGGTCACATTATGCCAGGCTATATCGGATGCGGTGTGCTCCTACTTTGATACAATGTTTCGTAGCTCTCATTTATTAGACTCGGATGACGGCCGCCTCGAGGGCCTATAAACTGGGTACACGCGTAGCTAGTTGCGCGTATTATTCACTTCCATTTATGTACTGACTCACAAAAATAAATAATAAGCGTAATAATAACTACTTACCTTTTAATTATAAAGGTTACCGTAATCTTTATTATAAGCACCAGGACTAGAACCCTATTCTATATCGTGTTAATTATTTATTGACATTTCAATACCAAATTTTTTTTAAGTCAAAGGACTAATTTTGAACTGACTTCATGAAAATAATTGTAAAAATATTTTGTTTATATGTGTATCGTATTCCGATTTATACGAATTGAATCATATACTCACTAATTTCAGTCGACCGTCGATGTAGTGGTATTAGGTCCAGAAGTCTCTGATTCGACTCTGAGTTGGGGCAGGTTCTTGTGATGGAAAATTATGTTTAACTTTTAAACCGCTAGGATTCAAGACACAGTACAAAATCTAATGTTTTTGGTTGGATATATTCTTTAGCGACGGTTAAAGGGTTAAAAAAATGTGTGACTGACTTACAACACACTGAAGCTTTCAATAGTATGCAATAATCGTAAATGTGTATGTTTGAAGAGAGTATGGGAACCTCCAGAGAGGTTTTTTGAACATTTTCTCTATTAGTCACAACAAAAAAGTAAAACCCCTTATCGAGTATCTTGCCAGCATTTGTCGAATATGCCTATTTTTCCGAACCGGTGGCAGATTCATTAAAATATAAATAATGACTTCAGGGTATCAAAAAAAATCCACAGACATTCACGAGCCTAGCCCAATGAGGCTGTACTACTGTAAAACAACAGATAAACGTTTGTACTGCACAAGGAATGAACTAAAAAGGTTGTTGGTATATATTAGTAGCGATCATCTCAACCACATCACTTGCAAAAGATTTACTTGAATCAAGTTTATTTTATGTGATAGCGGGTAAACTTAGTTAAACAATGATCTAAACAAGGTGCACAATCTCACTCAAAAAGTGTCCGCGGCAAAAGTCTGCCCATCGCGTCAGTAGGGCAGAATTTTCATTCATAATCACGTTGCTCGCTACATGTCATAATGACATAGATGTGTGCTCGTGCTTTAATACTTTTTCTATGTCACGTTAAGGTCAAAATTAGAATGAATAATTTCAAGTTCTAAATTTAACAATAAATATATTGACCCGTAAGTTTAAAGGTTGAGACGTCGGCTACTACAGCAAGGGTTCCGGGTTTGATCTCCGGGCAGTACAAACATTTGTGTGCATGCACATATCTGTATTAGTTTGGGTGTTTTTTATGAATAATATGTATTTATTTCCAAAAAAAATGTATATACGTATGTTTACAGTTGTTTAGTACCCTAACTACAAGCTTGCGCTTAATATGGGGCTAGATGGCGCTGTGTGAATGTCAGTGGATATTTATATGTAAGCGTCATAGGGCAAGGAAATTATTTTTAAGCAATCATATTCTGTAAATGTAAAGGTAGATATGCCATCCGTGCCTCAAAAACGAACCGCCGAAGAGTACAGTCTTTTGTTTAGGTGAATGTGTTCGAAATTCGAAATATGTGTATGTGTGCTGTCACTGCATTCGGAACACTTTTTTCGATTGTTTTGTGAGCATATCACGAATCCATACTTTTTTACATCATTGTTTTTAAGCATTTAACTTGCAATGTATGTTTGTTCGGGTGGAATCTTACTACTCAGTTGTAAGCACTTGCCCTCAACCGATTGAACTGAAATTTGGTGTGCACGTTTAGTTCGGATTACAATGCATGGTTATTTGGTTGAAGTTTCTTGGTAATTGTGCATCTAGTAAGCTTTTTTGTTAATATAAGCGGATAAACGAGCAGACAGCACGTCTTATGGTTATGACACCCTCGACCATCTACAATTACAATACTGGATGTTATGATTTGAGTTTGAAATACACTTGATACAGTGCTATCCATGTCTTTTTAAACCAAATCTAACTTATTACTTAGTGAAATTACCAGGTATAAGAGACCTAACATCTGTTGTCTTGGGTGACGGGCGCAGTGCAAGATTCATCGAGAATAATAACTGTGTATCAGTTTTTGGTCTCCTTCATTGCCGCTTTGTCATAGTCAGTCGTATCACTTACCATTAGGTGAGCGCCCTGACCGTCCTGCTTACTTTGTAACATAACAAAAAACTTATAAAAATGTTGAGGAAATAGATTCTTTAATAAAACGAAATGTTAATTTATCATGTTTCATTATCATTAGTATATTGTTAATAACGAGTCAGAAGTTTATACAGCCAAGTTACATTAGTTGCTTATTACCTTAGATAAACAAAAAACAAACATAAAAACAATAAAGACTCGATTCCAATGAGATTGTACAATTTAAATAGCGCATTACACTGTGTAGATCCAGCTTTACATAGTATTTGGCCGGAATTACCTATAAAGTGTGTATACGGCCCTATAGTGGACAGATACTGATCTCTAAGTGTTGTCATTTCCCTGTCAATAAATTCAATGGTTACAGATGCCTTGAGTGTTGAGACGACTTCTTGGACCAATGGTGGATGGATATTTCTTTCCATTTTTATTAACTTGACGTCATGTCAGCTCTAGAGTCTACCTCTGAACTAAAAGAAAATAATCTAGGAAAGAAGAAGAAAGATGCTGGCAAGGGATTTATTTGGACCATAATCCAGTGACTGCTGCATGGAACATTGCTCGTTGCTCAGTAGATAGTGTACTAGGATTCCATGAAGTATCAAGAAGCTGTTCGATGGGATGTTCTATGGGAAAATCAAGTTTTCCTAAACCCGATATATTGTCCATAAAATACAAAAAACTGTTTAGCAAAATGCTCCACGGGCTGATGAGTTGGCTTCACTATCATGGCAGCAAGCGGGGTATGGATGTCGATCGTTGTAGTCAAATCCCTATCGGAATTGCACCCGTGGAGTGGTTGACAGTCAAATCTCTCTATTGCCAATCCATGTAGGAAGGCCTGTGCATCGAAACGGAATGTTATAGGCCAATTAATTCTCTGATACTTCACAAATTTCGTATGTTGCCGTCTCTGAAGTCAGTGGACACCGATGGACTGACAAAGTACCGAGGGGCGGTTATTATTTTATTAATTCCTCCTCTTTATTACCAGGACGACATGTGCTTATAAGACGTAGGTAACTATGTTGTTTCATTATTCGAATGTTCGAGGGTGGGCGCCCGAGGGCCGGGCGGTGGGGGAAGCCGTATAAAAACGACAATTTCCTCTAAACGCACGCCGCGCCCGCGCCCGCGCCTGTCGCGGCGCGCCCAGCCTCTAATTAACTGCCACAACGGTTATGTCACCCTGGTACCCCTGTTTGTAGGGCGTATATTTCTGAAGGCTGTATGGAAAGTAGACCATAATGGATCATGACTTTTGTTACAAGAATGTATGTCGCCGTTTGACAGCTCTTCCCAAAGTCTCATAAAATGATAAAGAATGTACAGCGTTTAAAATAAATTTGAAATATGATGTCGATGACCGATCGAAAAAAGTAGCACAATTGATTTGTCTAGTACACAGTTCTCCCCAAACATATACCTACTGAGTTACCCAGTTCTCCCTACAACGCCCTAAGCCGGGGTTCGAATCCCGCTCGGAGACGCCCTTAGGCTTATTGTGAAAATTATTGTGATGAATTGATGGGAGCTATCTGCGCTCGCCACTTGCTTTGACCATCTGCAGCCAACAGCAGTAATCATTTAAAATATCCCTATTAAGGCAAATTATATTTAGATTTGGCCAAAGGTGCTGCTAAGGCTGTTACTAATTTTATTTAGTTTATTTTGTTAAAATTTTAATTACGTATTGTTTTGACAGAGCGGGAAAAGTAGCTCAGTTGATCTGTCTTCCTTGAAGAGAGAAGAAATTAAACTATTAAAAATAATAAAGATAGCAATCGCATTACGTTAAATAGTATTTAACGTAATACTACCTTATTATCCTACAGACTTTACAGTTTTTGGCTCCGAAATACAGGATTCCGGTATTTTGGTCTAATTCAATGGCATTTCACATTAATAAACCGAAGCAGGAAATGGTCGGAAATGACTAAATGAAAACTGTAAGCGGATTAATATTGACAGAAGATATAGTAATAATAATAGATAATTAGATATATAAATATAACCTGAAGTACGATATAAGCCCTAGATCTAGATGTCTTATAACTAAGACAAAATAATTAGACTCAATCAGCCTCTTGTGTTAAGCTTTAGTACCGCGTAATACCTATTTAGATCGTCTACAGATTAATCGACAGTATTACAATGTTCATTTAATTGTATATTTTATGTATAGCGCAAATTGTGTAAAATCCTAATATTATTTTGGACCTTATGTTTTCAATATTGCAGTGTATATTCCTACAACGCTGTGTTAAATTTATATAGTTTCTAGCAATACCATAATGGCAACCATAATTCCTCACATCTTATAAATCTTCTGTTCGTCAAAGGAAAATGTGTCTTGCGTTTGTACAAATAGGGGATATATGGAGATCGCGACTTGCGAGGCTTGCTACCTGTTTAGTGGCAATAATTATTATGATCTGTTACGTTTGCGTATGTATGTATGTCGCGAGTGATGTAGGTAAATCGGACTTTCTTCATTTTTCTTGGATTGGGTTATTATCAGTAAAATACAACAACTGGAACAAGTGGTAGAAAGATAATATTTGTTAATTTAAGTGATTCAAGTAGTATTAAATAAGGACTACTTGAGTTTTGAATAAAAGGTAAACAATGTATATTATTGTTTTTTTAATTTTAACATCATTCTTCGCACATAAACATTTTATACCGATAATTTAAGATGCAAATAATAATAGAAGTTTATAGCCTCTACCTGAGAAAGTGGGAGCGTGATGTCTCTATATGAATGGGCTAGCTCCCCTGAGAAGACCGGGAAGATGTCCAAAAGCAGATTCAGGCTGGCTGGAGTGACCAACGGGCCGCCATGGCTCACGCACAACGGTCCACTGCACGGACTAAAAGCAGAAACCAACCTCAATAACATGGGTTAACTCTACTGGAGTGATACCACGGCTTCACAGAAAACTAGCGTGAAACAACGGCTTGCACTTGATTGAGGTTAAAACCAAAACCTTCCTTTACTACTTCTCTTTTGAAGGGCGACAAGGCACTCGTTGCTTCTTCGGAGTAATGTTTTCATGGGCTGCGGTAAATTAAAAGGTCTTTTTGTTTTGTCAAAGGCAGCTATAACATCTCCTATTAGTGTCTGTTTGTAATATTGGAAAAACCTTTTTTTTCTTTATGCATATGAATATATATGCGGTACGAGTACATATGCCAAAATGATAATTTTAAAATTTGTCTGTCTGTTTGTTTGTTCCGGGTAATCTCTGAAACGGCTGGATGGATTTGGACGGGACTTTTTTGGCAGGTAACTGATGTAATATGGAAAAATATAGGCTACTTTTCTTAAAGACAATACTTTTTACTGTGGAAAAATATAGCAATATTTTACCGCGCGGCGACGCGCGTTGCGTGACTTCACGAAGCGATTTTCGGTTATGTTTTACTGCGGAAGAATATCTTATAACGGGGTTATACCGTCGGCGGATAAATCTAACAAAAACATAGGGACCCAAGACTAAGTCACCTACTCGTGCGAGCACTGTTAGCGAGCTACGGCGACCTGGAAACACGAAATAAACATAACAGTCGCATAATAATATCCACAGATATTCGCCCAGTGAAATTTCACAAATAGCTTTGTACTTTGGGAACTAAACAATAGTCTTTAATTTATCTAATATCTTTTATTCATGAATTGTACAACACTTTTGTTGACTTTTAAGAAAGGAGAAAGGAAGGAAGAAGAAAGAAAAGTGTTGCAGCATTACGTAGGCCTATCTTAACAACATTACTATGGGAATATTGGTCCCATCACGAGTTGGTTTTTGAGCCTTATCCGAAATCTAATCTAGATTCTGCTTTAATACTGATCGACAGGTGTTAATGATTACCATTCTAAGATTGTAGGTACTTTCATAAGCAAACTGGAGACGCGGAATATTTTTCGGCCACCCATTCGATCATAATTTTAAACTCCGATAATTTTATAGAATTCACTGTTAATATTTATCTCAACGTCTACCCAGTACCTAAGAAAGTCTGTAAACTGTGTTATTAGTCCTGTTTTAAAAATTCTAAACAATCGCAGATGTTTTGCATTTTTCTCGCTTTTCCATAAGTGTCTGCAACACGAGGTGCGTGCGCTGCCAAGGGAAAGATATTATACTGGGTTCGCAAATACGCACGGCTTATGACTACAGCACCGATACCGTAACATCTACTGAAGATAGATTTTAAGACATCATCACATTGTCTGGTCTTCAAAGAGACTATAACGCCCCAATAGTGGATACAGGCCACACGGTATGGCTATGTAAAAAAATAATTTCGAGTTACTTAGTAACAAAGGATTGCGTTAATAACCATGTTGTGTAATGGTTATAAAATCGGCTACTACGCTAAGGGTATCGGGTTTGATCACTGGGCAGTACAAAAATGTATGTGCTTGAACATTTGTTTGTGTGCATGAGTATTTATGAGTTTACATTAGTGTGTTTTATATATATTTTATGTATGTACCTATTTGAAAAATAAAACGAGATATCAGTATTTTTATTAATGTATAGTTTAGTTCGCGAAGCGAATGTATAGTTTAGAGTGCGAAGAGCGTCGGTGGCTCAATGGTGTGGACTGTCGCCTTCCTACCGGGGGGCTGAGGTTCAAATCCCGACACGTACCAATGTATTTTCGAATTTTCAAAATATATGTACTTATCCGACGCTCTTACGGTGAAGAAAAACATCGTGAGGAAACCTTCATGCACGCCTGCGAAGAGTTCGAAGGTGTGTGTGAAGTCGTCCAATCGCACTGGGCCGCGTGGACGACTAAGGCCTAATCACCCTATACGGGTAGGCTCGTGCCCTCGGTGGGGACGTCTAATGAGCTGATGATGATGATGATAGTTTAGTTCAATGAGAAAAGCCGAACACTTCCCAAAGGTGCACTGCCTGCTTAATCTCTATTTTTAAGCCACAATTGCTTAAAAATAGAGATTAAGCAGGCATTGGTATTGCCTAGAACGGCCGTAATCTTTTGTACTCGCTCCCTTTTTAGAGTTCGTATGAAGTTGGAAACTTTTCAGAAACTCAGAAGATTGCCAACTTTATAGATTCGATGTCACTTGGATAAAAGGTAGTTTCGCTCCTTTTGTAGAGGACCACGCAGTGAAGGTGTCTCTCTCTTCTACGCAAATCTGCAAGTGTCCGAGTCACTTAGCCTCATTTTGTGGAGATGACTTTTCAGCTGAGCTTACCTTAACCACATACGATACTCGCCATACAGACTTGAAAATGCATAAAATATCCAATGTATTAAAAACTATACTTGCATCCTGTGCGAATTTAACATTCAACTAGCAAAATGTTTCTCTTCCCAAATTTTGGTTTCCACCCGCGTGCAGTATACGCACAAACTGACGTATATAAACTCATAATTTATGTATCACCGCCATTGCACCTATATACTGACACACAAGCCCACATAGTTCGGTACATAAGTACGTCTGTGGGAGTACTGTAATTATATACCCGTCATTATCAGTACTATAATGATGTGTTTGTAACGTCGGATTGATTTTCCTAATTAACATGATTTGGGGTGGCGTATTACCTTGTTGGTATAAACTAAATCCCTTCGCGGTACCTATTGATTTGCAAACTAGTGTTAGTTGTTGATAACATACTCGTAGGCTCAATATATGGGATATACTCTGCGCCATTTAGTTTCCAATGACGGCAAAATTGCTAACATAAAAATGTGCCTATTACAAAAAATCACCCAATTATTTTGACGTTGGATTTTCGCAAAACTATTGTTCACCCCGCTCGCGTACCAGGACATCATAAACAAGTGGCGATTTACGAAGCGCAACATTTTTTTCCTATCGATTGTCCCCACATTGAGCCGATCAGAATGTGCGTGTGTTTCGAGTGTCATTGATGCATTTCGGTGTGAGGCCGGGGGGCGATGGAGGCAGGCGGCCGGACAGCCGAACGAACGACGCACCTCGGTCAGTGTGAACTGTGTAGCCGCGTAACTCGCACGTACGCCGCGTGTCGCGAACTTGCGCGAAACTCGATCTGCTGACTACGAAAACCCAAATAAATACGGCCACCCAACCACTTTTGTGAACTAAAAAGGTTTGCCCATAGTGCTTCGAACGCATCACGTTCACTTTGCGCGTGTTATTGATAATTTGCAATTAAGCAGCACGGGAAGTTTTATCATCTTGACATTCTAGTTTTTGCACGAGTGCAGGTTTGCATAAGACCGTCAGGAATGGACATAGGAACTCGCGATGAGTAAGTAGGCCTTGGCATTAGTCCATGGTGACAGTAAAAAAACATAATTAGACCATCGATGGATGTCGTGACTATAAGTTTCCTTTGTCACGTCAATTTAGTAACAGAGCATTGTTTTAGTTAGAGGATTTATGAGACTGCTGCATTTATCTGTAGGTACCGAGGTAGGCAAGTACCTAGTAGTACCTTTTAAAGCTTTTGTTTTATGTGTACCCAGTATTTGAATTTTTCTGCGCTGGTTCAGTTATTGCCTGATTTCTTTTGTTTTTCTTTACTAACTTATCAACAAACAACTCTAGTGAGTTTGGTAATGTTTTTGTCATTTGTTCGTTTTTATTAAAATATTTTCTTTAAGATTTCTTGAAATTGATCAATCTTACAACTTTAAGATAACGGTACCAGGCTGGCAGACTTGCGTAGAAGTTGCGCCCAGCTAGCGAAGTTCGAAAGTAATTTTGGAGTGCAAGCGCGCGTCGAACTAATCAAATCGTTCACGGTCCTTACTTCGTTGATAACACTTGCTGCCGTGTTATGTTGCTCTGGTAACGCAGACCGTAGGTTTCTTGTTTGGTCACAGTTATTGTTTTTCCTTTTCGCGTTTTTTCATTTCAAAATGGTGGCCGGTTTCAATTTAATTGTTCGTCCCATTGTGTCATCAAGGCTGAGTTGGTTATTATCAATTAACTGTACTAGAGTTTCAGAAGTACTCTCCAACGAGCTATTATTAAATTTTGATTGACATGATACTGTGATTCAACTCTTTCATTAATTATTAATGAAGGATCTTAGTACCTTAGGATCCTTATAGCTTGAATTTAGAACCTTTGACTAAGGTCAACTAATAACATTTTTATTTGTTTTACTTGTTATTATATTATGTAGAGCGTCGGTGGCTCAATGGTGTGTTGTGAAGGACTGTTGCCTTCCTACCGGGAGGGCGCAGGTTCAAATCCCGCCACATACCAATGTGATTACGCTTTTTTGTTATTATATGTACGTTTATCCGACGCTCTTACGGTGGAGGAAAACATCATGAGGAAACCTGCGCACGCCTGCGAAGATATTCAAACGTTGTGCGTGAAGTCGCCCAATCCGCAATCGGCCCACGTGGACGACTAAGGCCTATATACCCTATTGGGTAGGTTCGTGCCCCTCGGTGGGTACGTATAATGAGCTGATGATGATAATGTAGTACAGCTGTGGGGAATACCAATAAATAAATAAATATAAAAAGTTTAGAACCGTGCAGTTTTCAAATGGCGATGAATTATTGGTTAAATATATATATATACATGAACAGCAAATGCATAGTTTCCCAGGTCTTTTTACGCTTTTCGAGTGAGCATAATATAAAGCCAAGTTTCCATTAGCGGCTCGTCAGCAGTCTCGTCAGTCGTGCACACAGCCTATATGAAATGCAACAATAACTTCTCAGAATCGTTGTAATGAGAACTTTAGTTTTATTTTTATAATTGCACTTGTTACTCTATACCGGAGTTGTAGGTTATATGATATAAGAAACGGTGTATGGAGCGCTGATTTGAAAATATTGAGCTTACGTACTTATGCTGTTTGGCTTTAAAATGACATTTATTTACAACATTACATTATTCGGTAACTAAAATATATTACACCCTAAACACTTAAAAATAAAAAAAATTAAAACTAAAAAATATAATTAAAAGAAGCCCCTTTCGGCAAAGTTCCGAAAATACTGGCAGCGTTACCCCTTTGGATTGCCAGACTGATTCTTTGACCAAGGTAGCTGCCAGATCTTCGGTCACCTGTGACGTCGACTAACCTTTTGGAAATCTCTTTGAAAAGCCTCAAAGCACTAGGACCCCACGGACCAAGGGTCTCGACACCGAACGGAACAAAATCATATTATGCTGTTTTATTTAACTAAGGTCATCTAATGATATATTAATTTGTTTTATTTATTAATATATTATGTAGAGCGTCGTTGGCTTATTGGTGTGGACTGTTGCCTTCCAACTTGGAGGGTGCAGGTTGAAATCCCTTCACGTACCAATGTCTTTACGAATTTTCGAAATTATATGTTCGTTTATCTGACGCTCTTACGGTGAAGGAACGCGCACGCCTCATTCATCATCAGAGATTCAAAGGTTGTGCGTGAAGTCGGCTAATGAGCCCGATGATACTGGGCCCGCGTGGAATATATTATATAAAAAAAAAACTTTGTAAGCCGAACTTAAGCCTAAACTATAGTTCGGACTATATTTTCGAACCGAACTATAGTTTCGGCTATAGTTTATATCGTGCGCTAAGTTAGCGCTGATCTAAACGCTGACACGCTAACTCAGCGTTGTAATCTCAACTTTAGAACACGCAACGTCACGAAAATACAGCGACAGTTTATTTTTTAAATTACGGCTCTGGCCATAAGTGTTTTGAGCTAGGAACTGGCACGAAAAATGTTAATACATAATAATAGAGTTGTATGGGTTACTTGAAAATTAAATATATGATTATTAAGGTCATAGGTCGTAGGATCGAATCTCACTCGAAGAAAACATAGAGACGGTAATATGAGGTGAAGTTGTTGAAAAACGTGCTGAAAAATCTGATTGTTTGATGAAAAGATGATATGGAGGTTCGGGAGTACGTTAAGCCGTTGATTGCTGCTGTAAAATCATGTAAAAGTGCCATTTCGAACAATACACCAGGGTTAGTTGAATTATTATAAATCTCAATCAGAGATAGGTATGTTTGAAATAGTTTCATTTAGTGGCCCTTTTTTAATCACTAACAGCAAAATTAATCATTGTGCATGTAAATAATTTTTTCGACTTTGTAACAAATGGAACTGTGTATTCCATGGTTAAATTAAAAAAAAACTGCGACTAGCCCCTACAAAAGTAACATTCTTTTTCCAAATTCAAATATGAGTTTTCGAATATTTTTTAATTTATCCGGCCGCTCGCGTCGATAGTCAGGTGGACGCGGTCGGCGAACTGCGATAACGGCAAGGACACGGCTTTGGGCTGGGGAATTAGGTCTTGCTAATATGGTGTCGAATGTAATAGTTATTAATTCGTATTATATATTTAACAATGGTATACAATTAAGACACTATTTTTAACAGTTGGTAGAGCTACCTTTAAATTGTATCTATTAAGTTCCTCCAAATAACTCTAGTTTAAAAAACAAAGTAAGAGTTTTGAAAACGGTTCACAAAGCAATTTAATTTTATTATAGTTTAGGATAATACCTCAATGAAAACAACCATGATAACTAATGATAGGGATCAGTCCGTGTTGAGGTCATTAAAGAAGCTTTCGTTCATCCGTACTTGATAATGATGATGACAAAATACATCGTACGGTTCATCTGGGGGCACGGCAGTGCCCCCGCCAAGTCGAGCGCGAGGCAAACACTGCCGTACCATCCTTTACAGGATCCATTTCGCCGCATTTTCAGACCCCTATTTGAGAACCTTTGAATAATACTAGAACGCTGAAATTTTCGTTATCTAGTAAGATATAATAACATACTTTAAATCCAAAATTTCAAGTCTGTAGGTCATTTAGTTCCGACGTTAAGTAAAAGCAAAGTTTCGCATTTTCGACAGATAGACACTCACTCACTTACTCACTCATGATCATCAAAATAGAACTAGTACTTCCCATTAACTCAGAGAGCTGAAATTTGGTACAGGGTTAGGGTTTGGTGGCTACATATAGGGAAAACTATAAAAAACTTGGATAATCGAAGATCTGGAGTACCTGGTGACCTTAATTAGATACATAAGAGTCCAGCCAAACTATGAGAGATCGACATACCGCCTTTAGACAATAAATGTTCAACATGGTGAGCCGCTGCATCTGATGTCAAAAATCCAAGTCGAGCGTGCTAGACCAATACAAACAGACATGTTCATGCACACCCATATTTTTACTGCCCGGGGATCGAACCCGGAACCCTTGGTGTAGTAGCCGACGTCTCAACCGTTACACCCAATGGGTCGTCCAATATTCCTTTCAAGTTTCTACAAAAAGAAGTGAAATCCCACCAAAACATTCTGTAAAAAATCTAGCCAAGTCTCGAAGGAGCTTCTTGATGATCTCTAAAATGTAATGAAATCAAGACAAAGACGTGCCAAGTCTAAGGTCCCTTGGCCGTTGAACATTCTTTATACGTTAGTGGCTTTATCAAGCCTACAATTGACTGGTTATTGAATCACCGTTTTCCAAGTGGCAAAAATTTATCGTCAAAAGGTAGCTTCTAGCGTTCTGGCAACAGATTGGTGCCATGGTTTCATGGAGCGCCTTGTTTGTATTCTTGTGTACTCTTCAACGGCCAAGTCACACATATATATATATATATATATATATAGATTAGAGTTTATATAGATATTAAATAATATAATTCTATTGTACATTATTAATATTATCATCAGCTCATTAGACGTCCCCACCGAGGGTCACGAGCGTACCCGTATAGGGTGTAAAGGCCATAGCCATACACGCGGGCCCAGTACGGATTGGCCGACTTCATGCACAAACTTAGAATCTCTTCGCAGGTATGCGCAGGTTTCCTCGCGATGTTTTCCTTCACCGTTAGAGCGTCGGATAACGTACATATAATTACGAAAATTCGAAAACACATTGGTACGTGTCGGGATTTGAACCTGCGCCCTCCCGATCGGAAGGCGACAGTCCACACCATATTATAAATATAATAAAAGTTATTGCATTTAACAGAAATATCAAATAATTTAAATTGCCTTCATGTTTCCATTTCGAAACGGAGCATCCACTTTTGTAAATTAACCTCTCGTCATCCTTTTT
This sequence comes from Leucinodes orbonalis, assembly GCA_019425675.1. Taxonomy (NCBI): domain Eukaryota; kingdom Metazoa; phylum Arthropoda; class Insecta; order Lepidoptera; family Crambidae; genus Leucinodes; species Leucinodes orbonalis. Next base: position 104,267 of record PQWD01001977.1, read on the forward strand.
CCTGGTCATTAAAATTTCAAGTACCAGGTTAGCATAAGTTTACAGGATGTGTCGACCTCCGTTATAATCGGTCACAGTGCATAGCTTGCATTCTTGCATGGACAGCTGCAGTTGGCAGACGCCGTATAATAAGGGTAGCGATTGGTCGTTCATTTTGAAACGTCTTTTTCTTTTAAGCTTATCTTAAGGAGGCTGGTATTAAAATTAAAGACTTTGTAATTGATTTTAACGAAGATTTGCCTTTGAGGCTTCAGTTTAAAATAGGCGAGTTTTTACGTATAGTGTGGTATGATAGATAGTAGAGAACAAGGTAAGAGATATAACCGTTCCCTTTACGATTGTAATCTGCCCAGCTCTAAACGGCTATGCACTCCTGGTAGATTGTCCCTGAAATAGCATGCAATGAGAGATAAAATTAAAATTAGTGCTTAGTGAGATTTTTTATTTATTTGTTTTCTTATGTTGACGACCCTGTTGGTGTAATTGGTTTGACTACTCATTTAGTGTAATTGGTTGAAACGTCGGCTCTTACACGGGGCTTTCAGTTTCGATCCCCGGGCAGTACAAACATTTGTGTGCATGAACATGTCTGTTTGTATTGGTCTGAGTGTTTTTATGAATATTATTATTTTTTTAAAGTATACAACTATGTTTATTCGTTGTTTGCGTAGTACAATGGTGCAAAAACCTAAGTGATCAAAAGGAAATAAACTGATATTAGGTCACTCTTTTAGGACTTTTCATAGGTTGTCATAATCAAAATTATTTTACCAAAAATATCAGAAATGTTTTGTCGAAATGATATAGACAGTAGCTGTCATTTCGGGGACAAATTTTACGTATTAGTGACACTTCGTCCATATTTTATAGTCCGAGAGCCCAACCCTTATATCGATCATCAAACTAGGTCCTCAAGCCTTTGTTATAACTACCCTACATTATTTCAAACCTAAAACCAGTCCCTAATCAGCGTCCATTCAATAATCCTGCTTCAAAGTCCAATTTTAGGTCAACACAATGAACTGATCGCCCCATTTCTATTCCTATAGATTACAAATGTGTGCGTATACGATAATGCACCTTGCGCCATTGAGAATAAGAGTGCAGTTTTTGCATATAGTGGTCAACAGTGTTGGGCCCATTGAATAGTATCGAGCAAACAGGGGTTGTCGACAAAAAGTAGGCTCTTCTTCAAAATGAACCGCTTGGCATGAATTAGGGTTACTACAAATATTTTTAGAGTAATATATTACATTTTTTTAAAACATTTAAACGTATTGCACTCAACTGCTGGACATAGGGCTTCCCCATTAAGATCTTCTGATATCTGAATTCAGATTTCCCAGTCCAGTCACTGTCCAGCTACCTTTCGGAAGTCTACGGACCATCCATCATGTTATTCCTTATAACATTGACCATCTTATAACAGTAAAAGTTTCGTCATAATTGGTCCAGCCGGTCTAAAGATCCGGAACAAACAGAGTCGTCGTGTGTGTTGCGCGTGGTACTGGATAGTTACTAATTGGACAATTCAACATTATTTAATGATCCTAAAAAAGAATTTTCCTATTTATGACATTAGCTACATGCCAATAAAAGTCCTATCAAATCGGTCCAGCTATTTCAGAGATAAGCCGGAACAAACAGACAGACAGACAAAAATTGTAAATAATTCATTTTGGTGTGTGTACCGCATATATATTTAAATACATGCAATGAAAAACTTATTTCAATGTTACAAACAGACATTACAATATATTGTATGTATTGATTTAAATATATGTCGTGGCAACCCTATCGCCGGGTACTGACCTCACGCAACGCAGCCCTGCGTGCTCGTGCCCCTCGTGCTTTTTTTATTTACTCCCTACACTAGTGACGTGTGGGGACGTTGTTCCGTCATTCCCCTGACGGGTGGATGATTCGTAATAAGCTGTGACGTCACAGTTTTGTATCGTATTTGGAAGTATGCGTTTTTAATTACCTAAGCTTAACACCATCAATAAAAAAATATTTGGAAGTACTCGTAGGCGTTCTTAATTACCTGAGTAGAACTCTTCCAATAAAAAAGACTGAATCTGATTTACGAGTATATAATCTGTTCTATGTGGACCATCTTGTAATTAATTACTTCAGTCTCTTTTTTCGTGTAGACTTTTCGCGTTTTTTTTTGGAATAAGCAAACAATGATATTCTGTAGTATATATAAAGGTAGATACGTCATCCGTGCCTGAAAAATGTACCGAAGAGAGTACAGTTTGTACTCTTTTGTTCAGGTAAATGTGTTCGAAATTCGAAATATGTGTATGTGTGCTGTCACTGCATTCGGAACACTTTTTTCGATTGTTTTGTGAGCGCATCACTAATCCATACTTTTTTACATTATTGTAAGCAAATAACAAAGCCTACATTATCAGGTTAGAGTGGCAGTTTTAATGTTTGCTGTTGGCCGCAGATGGCCTTTACAGCTTCACCGGGGAATTGGCGAGCGCAGATGGTTCTCAGCCTTAAAAATTTACATGATGAGCCTAAGGGCGTCCCAGAGTGGGTCACGAACCTCAGCTTAGGCGTTGCGGGTAGGGGTAGGTAACCTAGTATATATTTGGGGAGAGAAGCGGCCCGGCATACGCCGGTTACGCGAATAGGGACTTATAGAATATAGACCGCATCTTGGCAAGCATAGAGTTTGCAAGGATTTTCCCTCCTACTCTATGCTCGCCTATGGATTCTGAATCAAAAAAGCGGAAGACTAGGATATGTTTCATATCTGTCTTCCTTTATCCTTAAATTTAGGCTTGGACCCTTCTGCGTTCGTTACTACCCTGTGAAGCTGTAAAGGCCATCTGCGGCCAATAAAGAAACGTCCATCCCACAGACATCCGAATATACAATTAGACTGGACAAGCCGCCAAGTTTATAGGCAGTCCCAGTGTCGCAATTTCTTTTCGGTTCTTACCTGTGAAAAGTTATTATATTTCTTGGTAAATTTACTGATTCATTGCGATGATGGCATGTTACAATTGCACAGGATGGCATTTGGAAAAAAAACGGTAATTTCTTCTAATATTCGTGCGTCTTGGCTCGTCTCACAGAGCGTAAACTGGCAGCCAGTGTATGCTCGTTGAGCTTACATTTGTCGCACTTTAAACGCGGCTTGCCCCATCTCTTGTATTGGGAAATCTGTGGTCCATCCTCATAAACGTCTTAAGTAATATACATTAGGTCTATATTAGAACAGATTAGATGAATATGAATTATGTACTTATTATTACCATTTAAATCAGATGGTAATAATCATCATCATCAGCTCATTAAACGTCCCCACCGAGGGGCACGAGCCTACCCGTATAGGGTGATTAGATCTTAGTCGTCCACACGGGCCCAGTGCGGATTGGACGACTTCACACACAACCTTCGAATCTCTTCGCAGGTGTGCATGAAGGTATCCTCACGATGTTTTCCTTTACCGTAAGAGCGTCGGATAACGTACATATCTTTTCGAAAATTCGAAAACACATTGGTACGTGTCGGATTTGAACTTCAGCCCTTCCGGTAGGAAGGCGACAGTCCACACCATTCACAACCGACGCTCTTATCAAAAATCAAAATCAAAAATTGTTCATTATTTCCTGAATAATGTTACAATTATAATATGTCGGAATCCCCTTTTAAGCAGAAATTGCCTGTACCAGGGATTCCGCTCCTTTACAAATGCAATACCTACATACAACATTGAGCAATGTCAAATAAACAATGTCTTCAGGTAAATAATTTAAGTCTGACAACATGTATCTATAAGCTACTAGGTTTACAATAGTATGTCTTATAACAGTTATACATTAAAATCATATACATACATGCATGTATCCATCAGGCTACTAGGTTTACAAATTTACAATAATATGTGTTACAACAGTTTTACATTTAAGTCATATACGTGTTATTAATAATTTTTTTTTTGATAGTATTTAGGTATACAGGTCCTCTGAAAAGCGACCTTATAGATAACTACATAGGTCTCTCTAAGGTTAACACATCCTGAAAGTTGTAATGTATTAAATGGTGTTTCCTTTTATTTCCGCATGCTTGTCAGTATTCTACTTCAATCGACACGTTCGAATCCTTAGAAACGATCGAATAAATAAAAAAACAACATTATTTCCTCTATGGAGACATACGATAAAAATGATAGTATACGTCGCTCTGTGTTCAAAAAATATTTATATAAAGTCCATATTCTGACGGTTCACATAAATAAGTACATAATATGTAGGTATTGTGCAGCTTGTATGTATGTCGGCATGCGTTATAAATGCATTCGAAGCACTTAGGCATTCCAACGTATTTACCCTTAGTCAACTGAAAACATCGCATCAACGATGGGGTCAACGAACTGAACCGAAAACATAGCCATTTTGACTGTACCAAAGACAAGAAGAGCGTGACAAACCAAAAACAAACACTTCAAGATGGCCGCCAAAAGAAAAGCCGGCGCTTTGCTCCAACACGTCCTGCCTAAGGTGAGTTTTTAATTTTATTTCGCGTATCCTAGATATATCAGTCCTATATCCCGCTTTTTAACGGCCGGATCGTCATGAACCGTAGTGTTGTCTGGGTAATACGTGACGTGCGTTCAAGATAAACTGGCCGGTTTGGCCGGTGACCAAACTGGGGTGACCTCAGATGCAATTTTGCATGCGTACGCACGCGGCTCTGGTTAAATCGGTCTAGATAAACATGCCAAGGCTGAGAACTCGGCGATGGCACTTATAAAATAATACGACCGGTACTCGCTATTACTTCACAGGCTGCTATAAAGACTAGTAAAAATGGTATAATTAATGGAATTTATAATGACACCCGTATGGCAGGTTGCCGATTTGCGGTGGACATGGTTACGCTGACTGCATTATTAACCAGGAATAGTAGATCTTTTGAAATCAATTTCATATCCATAGTGAAGTTAAAAGGTAATTATGTGGTTTTTGAGTGGTTGGTCGCTTGATAAACTTCTCTCTTTTTTATGTTGACCTGGTGCTAATTATTAATGTTCGATTGATTTAAATTGTGCCATAAATAATGTGATTCTTATCATTGAATGATTTACAATACAAAAAATAAAAATAAAACACATTCCAAAAGTTAAAAAAAAACTTCTTCAAATAATCAAAGCTAAAATCTATGGCATATTGAGATGTAGAGTTTTCTCTAAAATTAAAACCTACTTTTTATATTAATAAAAAATCAATGAGGAGAAGCGTTTCTAATTTTGAAACTCAGACTAATAATATATATGTAAGAATTCATGTTTCAGAGTTTTGAAATCACTTTCAAAACCTAAAATTAAAACTCCATACTTTACGACCATAATATTAAAACTGATAGTGATGACACGAATTACATCGTCCCGCTTGCTTGACGGCCGCAAAATTGAAACCGAAGTAAGGTTTTTTAAAATGGCGTCGTGTCGCATGTCGCTCGCCACAATGAGATTACTGTGGACCTTCCGTGCTGCAAATATAATTAGGGCTCCACTGACGGATAAGTGACTTAACGAGTTTGTTAGGCCGGTGCGTGGTATTACCGTGTTATTGGATCATGGACCTCTAATAGGTGGCATAAGCTTATTGTCATCAAAAATGTGTGTTAAGATGACTTGATGAGTTGTTGTGTTCAAAAAACCAATTTCAATTGTATAAATAAACCAGAGTTAGTAGTTCCTTTGAAATTTTAAACGTATGTTATGATATGAAAACATTTAAAAAGCCCAACCTTAGCGTATGTACCGTATCGTTTTTTATTTTACCCTCATTAGTTTTGAACTTATTCAAATAGAAAACATATCAAAGATACAAATTGAACTACCGTTTTGGTTCGGAATAATGAGGTTTACTTTTTTGGAATGATAATTAAATAAAATTTCATGTAATAGTAATTAGGATACAGCATTAAATTATATTTGGCAGGTAGGATACTCTCGGAAATTTTATATCAATGAGGCAACTTGTCATGTATTTCTTATAAAAGAACACAACAAGTAACTTTCATTGCAGCAACATGTTTTGCATCGCCGGCGATCTTTAAGTTGTAACTTGTGTTGAAGTATAGAAAACATCGCGACTGCTGCGAACAAGCTGAAAGTTTTATTATAGCGGCGTTTGTGACGAAAGTCGAATGAGTATTTCTTGGCATACTTTATATAGTATTTCATGTGTTTAAGTGTAGTACAAAAAACATGAGTAAATATTGAGCGGGATTAGCCTTTAATGTGATATAATAAGTTTTTAAAAAAATAAGAAATAAAATAAAACATTCTTTCGGAATAAATTCCATATCATTAATTTTTATTGTAAGTGTATTTTTTTTCTTGTTTTTTTTATGATAAATTTGAGAGCGTTTGACTGCCATTGCCATCTCACCTGATGGAAAGTGACGATGCAGCCTTAGGTGTATCATGCTAACTCAAATAATGCCTTTTTACTCTTGCCTTGAAAACCCAAATGTCTATTATTTATAGGTATTAATGTATTTCGTTTTATTGTGTTCAAATAAATGTTGCTTTTAACAACTTATCTCAGTTCTGACCAATGTCTAAGTACATTTCTTTCTTGCTTTGACAATTCAATTCATAAATAATCAGCAATATCCACATTAAGACAACGGGTCTTGACCAATGAGGCGCCGGGCGGCCTTGCGCGCCGCACAGTCCGATAGGCTATATCTAAACCTAGGTACGTCCTAGGTCTTTGAGTTACGCCTAGGCATTCTACGCTTTAGTACTGAGGAAGGTCGACACTGTATACCTAATCAGGCTGGTTTGGGGACGCGGTTTGTGGGAACGTTTTGTGTTTGCTTGTCTTTTAATTTGTACGCATGGAGTATTGTATGATTGTGAATATTATTTTGTATGGTTATAGTATTTTAATAGTAATTCCAGAGTTTCCTAAGTCTGAGTGAAATAGAAGGAATTTCGTTATTTTAAGGTTGTCTAGAAAAATACAGGTGATGAGGCGGCAAAGTATTCTTTCATAAATTTTTATTTTGAATACATATGATAATAATATGCCTATGTACAACAGAAATATATATATAATAATTAATTAATGATCGAAGATCACAACAATAATAGAAAAAAAAAATGAGAGTCACACACAACTTTAATACTAAAGTAACCTAAAGTAACATGCATGACCACGATCTAAGAGATATCTTATAGTAGTATTATTATCCTAATAAATTTTAAATACTGGAACATAAGTGTTAATAATAACTAACAGTTGTAAGTACGTACGTTGATGCTAGAGTCCTGTTTTTAAAATTTAATTTTATAGAAATAACATGTGACACAAAGGTTAAGAATTTTAATTTAAATGTCAAATTATCCAATATATATATATATATATATAATATATGTATGTGACTATTTCCTATTATTATTTATTTACAAAAACATATTTAGGTGAAGGAAAACATCGTGAGGAAACCTGCGAACGTCCGTGTGGACGACTAAAGCCTATACGCCCTTTTACGGGTAGGCTCGTGCCTCTCGGTGGGGATGTATTATAAGCTAAGGATGATATCAAATAAGTATGTTTAACCGTTACCTCGTAACCTTATATTGTACTGTGTGGATATTTTATTAATTTATTTATTAAATAAAAAGAACAGCGCCGCCCTGGCGGACAGTCGAGGCACTAACGCACCATGCGCGCCATAAACTAGCTCTAGCATCCATTCCATTTCGCCCCCCCAATTTATATCTGTCACTTTTGGTGTGGTTGCTTGGCCGCGTAAAAATATTGTTTTTACTTATCCAAGGGTGTGTGGGGTGGCTACTCCCTCGTAGGGGGTAATTACTTGAGCAGCCAGACGGCCCACGGGGCTTGCCGGCTGCCTTTTTGTAGGCGACGCAAGTAATTCTAACCTAATACACAGTTTGGCTGTTGTTGCTTTGAAAATTTCAAGCGAAGAAAAATATTTTTTGATAAAATATAATCTGGCGAACTTAGTTCCAACTTTAAAGTTAAATGGGCATATTTTCAAACCACGGTAATGTCACGAATGTGAAGTGTGAATTTCTTTTACAAGAAAGGGAATAAAAGTAGTACCTCTGTATTTGAGTAACAACCCAATTTTCTGCCATATCGTTAAGCCGTTTTTGAGAAATACTACAGCTAACACCACTTACCTAAAATTTCTAGCATAAAATCTTTGAACTCTAAAGCTAAACAAATCTCAAGCGAAAAAGATATCAGTAATTTTGAAGCGTCATGATATGTCAAGAAAAATGTGTCTAAGAAAAACTGCGTCACAAGTTAGTAACTGCGCTGTGGTCACTTTTCGTGATCACTGCGTTTATTAAGCGACAGTTTTCACTTACTAAGTGGGTACAGCCTACTTAGTAAGGAACTGGAATATATTTTATTGTATTTGTGTTTTGGCTATAATAAGTGCTAATTGTTGGCCTTAATTGAAGAAATAATTTCGATGTTGATTTGATATCCATTATAGAAATAAATATAATTTCTATAATGGATATCAAATAACAACAACCTAGAATAAAATATAAAAAACATTAAAGGGTTCATATTTGAATTTTGTTGTAACGATTAGTTACTGTTAACTGTATTTGGAACAAAAAAGTTAAAGGTTTTTCTACAAACACAAAGAAATTACTTTAATCTGTTTTGGTGTAAAAGGTAATACAAGTTGAGTTACCAGGGCGCCATATCTCGCAAGGTCTACGCGTGCATAATTCAAACGGTCGCATGGATCGCGGCCGGCACACTGATTAGCGACAGCGATTGAAGCGCTTGGCTCAAACCAATGTCACGTTTGCTTAAAGCCTAGCTGAATGACTTGTAAGCTGAGTCTTGTGAGTTGTGTTTTAAGAGTTAAAATTGGAATTTTATCGTTATATATCAAATAAAGTTATTCCATAGTTATGCGCCGGTTAAAGTGGTTCCTTCTCCCGCCGTAACTACTGAAGTACCAAACGTAAACCAGACAAGATAGAAACTAGTTTTAGGTAAAACAAGCCTCCATTGTGTAATTGAAAATGCTAGTAATCCAATGTACGGTACTAGGGTAACATAAAAACATGCAAATAATTAAACAGCCACATCGCGGTTTTGAGTGGGAGCAGGCACAAACCGTCGCGCAGAGTACTAGGAGCGTATGAGCGTAAAGAGGTGTGCCGGATTACGACTTGAAAGTTTCAGATTGGTTACCCAAGGATTGGGGAGTAAAATGTATTTGTAAGGCTGTATTACTCGTAAATAACTATTGTTTGGAGTTTGTTAGGTACTAACAACTTTATTATAATTAATTCCTAATTAACTGTTGTCCTAAGTTGAGTTTCAAATAATATTTTACTAAATTCCTAATCCTAACGCTAGGACACGCGGCTTAAATTATCTATGTTACAGAATTAAAAAGAACACTAGCCATTTGATATTTTATTTATCGATTTGTATGGTAATTTTAACACATGTACTTAGAAGACCCATGTGGTGTAATGGTTAAGACGTTGGACACTACACCAAGGGTTCCGGGTTCGATCTCTAGTCAGTACAAACAAACAGTATGAACATTTCTCTTGGTTCTGACTGTATTAATCGGGTTGTTTCTTCTATGTACAATATAATATAGATACGTGTTTATAAGGAAAGAAGAACAATATATTATATTTCCAAACTACATCCTCCCTGCTTAAAGCTTAGGGATATAGACAGACAGATCAGATGCGCTACTTTTTTTGCTGTCAATCAAAACCACTTTACATACTTTTTATGGCATTGTTACGCTATGACGTCACGGTGTGAAATTATCAACTGTTGCACTTTCAATACGATTGAAAGAACAAAATTCCTTATGTGGATAATACCGAGAGTTTCAGGTGTTGAGATTATTTATAAGTAAAGCATAAACAATTTCCTCGCGATAGATCGAAGCATCCTTAAAAGAGGGTGATTTACAAGCGTCAAGCCCACAAGGGGGCGAGCAGTCGACCTCGAAAAACCGAACGGGGGTGCGCCGTCGAAACTCGAAAAGCATAGCGAAGCGAAACTCAAAGCTTCCTAGTTACGCGGCGCGGTCGCGGGCGCCCTTTGAAGTGTGATAAACACACGCTAAATATGGATACGACGAGCTCCCGTTTGGTAGGATGCTGCCTTGACTGTATTAAACTTTGTAAGATCGATTGTGTAACGTTTTATGTGTATCTAAATAGACTAAGGAAAGGCTTCTTCGTGTTGTACTTTTATTAGGACTCAAAAGCGTTCAAATATGTAGATGCATTGTATTTTTGAAATTTTATATCTTTATATTGAAATATGTAATACTATATTAATTTATTATCATAATTACATCCTTAATGATACTCGATGCACCGACGACTTGCGAAAGGTCGCTGGTGGAGGCTGGATGAGTAAAACGAAGGACAGGGATATCTGGTGCAAAAGGGGGGAGACCTATGTCCAGCAGTGGACTGCGATAGGTTGAAGAAAATAGGTACTGCGTTTTCTTGAATATCTGTGGTAATTTTCTTGATGTATTCTACCTAACGTGTTACGTGTGGGGTTCTGACACAATTCGTGCGTTGCACTGCCACTGACCATCAATAAAAGAGAGAATATCAAACAAAATGTGTTTTTCCAAAACTAAATCGTCTTACTCTAGCCGAACCGTGCAGCATCTGACGGTTGATTCAGTAATCGCTCTCGAAAGCCAAAACTGCTTTTATACACTTACAACTTACAACGTGGCTCCTTTACATAGTGATAGAAGCTTTACAGAAATTCACGAAAGGTTATATGATGTTTTGTTATACCTCACTAAGTGGGAAACTGAGTCATTTAGATAGGTACCACCGCAGTGCCAGATATCGTCCCGTAAAACAAGAGTTTATGTACTTTTGTGTTTCGGGATGAGAGCACTGTAGCTAGTGAAATTACCGGGTATAAGAGACCTAACATCTGTTGTCTCGGATGACGGGTGCAATGCGGCATTAATGGAGGATAAAAACTGTCTATCAGTTTTTGGTCTCCAAAAACTGATAGACAGAAGGAGATGTTATGGTTAGACGTACCATCAGGTGAGCGTCCAGACTGTCCTGTATACTAATAACATAAAATACCTTGCCAGGTTGTTTTAGCCTCGATCTTACTTGCAGTACTTAATTATGCATGCACCTTATTAAAATAATGTTGACTTAAAGCTTTCCAGTTCACCTCCTTAAGTAAACAAGCGATCGGAAATATGCTTTGCTTATGTAATTTTTAATCATCTTTTAATTTATTTAATCAAAGTATTTCACAACAAAATCCAAAGGCTAACATTAGGTACATGTTAAGTTGTACACCATTTTTTTTGATATGCTTACCGACAGAAGACGAATTAAAAGAAAAAGAAAAAAGGATGCTTTGCGGAAAGATGGTTTGGTCCAATCAGCATCCTCCACCTACTAAACGTCTTCTCCATGTGCCATTATTGGTCGGCCGACGTCCGTATCACACATGTACTATAACTACCCAAGAGAATTAATAATCGGTTTACTTTACCCATAATAATTATATATAGTCTTATTTATTGAAAACATTTCTCCAGATATCCCGGAGCTCCCACGAGCGATTTGTATCGTCTATGTTTAAATAAGTCATGATCACAGCCTTGCTATGGCAAATAATTCGACATAAATATAATTTGGGGTATCCACAATTTTCGAGCACGGCAACACTAGCGTTGCGTGAGCCACCTCCTCAAGACTTCTGCTCCCCGCGTCGCGATGCCGTGGTTTATACACGCGGTTTTACCTTAAGGGTTGGATGTGCACGGTATTAAATATTCATTTCATTATAGGCTTACCGTATGGCTGGATGTAATTAATGTTGCCATTAACAATGTCTAGGGTAAAATTCAATTATAACTAATATCATCATCATCAGCTCATTGAACGTCCCCACCGAGGGGCACGAGCCTACCCGTATATGGTGATTAAGCCTTACTCGTCCACGCAAGCCCAGTGCGGATTGGACGACTTCACACACAACCTTCGAATCTCTTCGCAGGCGTGCATGAAGGTTTCCTCACGATGTTTTCCTTCACCGAAAGAACGTCGGATAACGTACGTATATTTTCGAAAATTCGAAAACACATTAGTACGTGTCGGGATTTGAATCTCAGCCCTCCCGGTAGAAAGGCGACAGTTCATAATAGTAATAGGATGATGGTCAACTTTGGCTCATTTGTGCCATTTTAATAAGCGCATGATTGCCAGGCCTAGTGATGTAACATTACCTATCGATGAAGATCCTGATCTTCATCGATAGGTGCACCCTGGTGCATCATATGTCGATAGAAATAATTATATCTATGTATGCTGTTTCTAGGCAGGCATGATCCCCTTGGGCGCATCATCATTTACCGGAGATGGCGATCAATTGTCTGCCTAAGATGATAAAAATTACATCATTGCATATCCAAAAAAATACTCAAAACCATGTTTGTAGGTATATTATTAAGTATAGTACGTGAATTTATATCGAACAGTAAAATTGCTCTTTAGATCATCCATTGGCACAACTACTTTTTATAGAAACCATCTGTCATTTTAAACGATGGGCGGATTATTAGTTCCATAACTGCATCTGACATGGTTGGGCGTTTTACTAACCATCAGGTCAGCAAACAGACTGTTTGTTTGTTTGAGTTCACTTATCTCAGAAACTACTGGACCAATTAGAAAAAATATTTCAGTTTTAGATTTCTTATTTATCGATAAAGGATATAGGCTGTACTAAAAACAATAGTAGTGGAGCAGTAAGAAAGAATGATTGAATTTTTTTCCTACATAGAGCTTTCCGCTGCGTGCGCTGTGAAAACGGTTAAAGTTTCGCAAAGGTCGTGTATGAGAGTTCTAAAAAAGACCGTGACAGCACGACAGAATGTCATATCTTTAAAGGTTAGCTCACAATAACTTCTTAAATTTATCTAAAATAATGCATTTTATTTGCGAAGGTGTTTTCATAAACTTAGTATTAATCCCTATGCAAATAAATATGTTATTTATCACGAGTATTTCATTTTAAACAAATTGCCTTTCACAGCATTTAATTTAAATTAATATCTCAGTTCCTCCGAGCTCAGGAGGTATCGCAGATATTAGCTCATAGTAACTAAGTACTGGCCACCATCGGTCACCGTCGTTATAAGTTGTAAACAATTATAGGTTTGCTGATGATTCAGATTCATCTGGATTAAAATACCCATGATTTTCTTGGTTTCTGTACGAAAAGAGACCGCCCGTTGATTTACATAATAATCGGTGATAAGAACTTTTAGCGTGTACAACATATTACTATTTGGAACTACACATAGACATTCACCAACACATATTTACTTCAATATTTTTGTCATGCCTCTTTGTGTATCTTGTATATACTATATCTATGATTTTGACTTATAAAACACATCACTCGTAAGCGTTAACTCATTTTTTGTACGATTGAAAGGTAATTTTCAAATCGATTTTCCTCCACGTGCAAAACATAATTGATCGATTGTCTAGTTTTCGCCTTGTTAATCGGAAATTGAAGAATGACAAGATGATAAATATAATATTAAAACTAAAATCCATATGATATGATGAATAAAGGTATACTTTTTAAAATCAATTTTCACAATTAACCCTTTGAACGCCAATGACAACTCTAATAGTCGGAAACAATTGATTTTCTATTGTGTCTAGATTCTTGGCGTTCAATAGGTTAACAAGCATACTTTAGCTATCCTTTTATAATGTTCTTGTTTGACAAATTCTGGGATTCTATTAATTCCATTTCATAAAAATTATCTTACAAAATCATATGTTTGTTTATTATTAGGTACGATGATAATGATGATATGTACTTTTATTGTTTATTTTATTTATTTATTTATTAATTACTTCATCTAATAACTTTCATAGAATATTTCGTAAATTACCTTTACAAGGTACAGTTTCGTTTCAAGATCTAGAGGTAAACAAGGCCCTATTATGAAGGGGCCGGATTTAAAATGCACGACGCGACATCAAATTGCTGGTTGCAAGTAAAAATAAACGCAGTAGGCTCGGAGTGCAGCTAAATGCCTACGCGTTTGGGATGCGTAATTTTCACTACACTTTTTTTATGTTTAATGATACGTAAGAGACAAGGTTGGATTAAAAAGAAATAAGTTATTCTTATTAGAAATAGTTGGCTCGTATCCACTGATTAGATTTCACTTTTGAAAAGTCAGCTACTGCAGTGGTTCCGGGTTCGATCCCCGTGCGTTACAGACATATGTATGTAATGTTTTCTTTGTATTGGGTGTTTTCTGTATTAAATGTATGTATTAACATAAATGTGTTTTAAGTATGAATTGTCATGGTGGATTTGGAAGTCTTTAAATAGGCTACAGAGTCTAAAAGATCAGTGTAAGTTTGGCCAGGTAGGGATTTTCGGGTGGTCTCGATTTGGATTGTCTTTCATTCACTCAGCAAAACATGACATAAGATTGTTTGGGGGGCAGCCCATGGATTACTTAATGTCCTGTTTTGCTTGCCCAAACAGCTATTCGCAGCATGATTTGATGACAGCTGCCGACAACGCTGTCACCGTAGCTAGCTTTTGATCATTTACACCTTTAGACCCCATACACTTAGTGCTTGTAGAATTGTTTTTAGGTTAGGATCGAAACCTGGACTTTTACTGTGTGGGTATTTGCAATGCCCTACAGATCTCGTTAACACATAGTTAGTCATGAACACGCAGTGCAAAGTGCTGAATAAATTATTATTGTACTGGGGGCACGATGGCGTAGCGGGTAGAGCGTTCTGTTGACGATCGTTCAAGCAAGTAATTATCGCAATGGATGGGTGACCAAAACTTTTATGTTTTTTTATTTTGGTTGGCATATTAAGTTCATCCAGGCTATGAAGGTGGTGGTTGTTGACATCTAGCAATCCGCAGTTTGCTCACGTGGTTCATGGTTAGCTTCTGTACGGACACCACATGCTTTCTGGAAAACCGGGTTGAGAATAAAGAATCCACGGATATTTGTTTCCCTCAACTCAACATTTAAGTGCCATGGGCAGGCGTGTTTCATACTTCACGTCACTTAAGTGACTTTAGGATTCACTAAAAATATGTGTTTTGTTACATTAAGCGTCATGGATTTCATTTTTTATGCAAAATAAAAGTTAAACCCCCTTATTTCGACAACATGGCAGACATCAAAGCGACTTATCCCGTGAGCCAACACAACACCCAGCCCCGCTGTTCCGCGCTGATATTATTTTTGCTTAATTCCTGGTAATCGTCATTGCGCGCAATGACAGGTAGCGCGCGCCCGGTAAATCAATGCTGCTATGTACCAACGTACACAAGTCATCGCCTATGTGGCTATGTACTCCTAGTACATAACAGGCGCCTGTACGCGTATAGTATATGCGTGTACGTAGATAATCTCGTCATAGCTCGCGCCCGTTATGGTATTACTGTGTGTGGCGGGGGGTAGTTTGGCCCCTCAACACCCGCGAGTGCCGCAGGGGGGCGCTGTCCGCTTTAAAAATAAGGGCGCAGCGAACGGAGGACGCCCGTTTAGTTTCAAAGACGGTGGCTAGCTCCTAGACGGTTATGCGCTCCTGGTACCGTTGGCAGCTACTTGGAAAGATGGCGGAGGAAAACGGCTAACAACTAAAATGAAATAACTACATAATATAGTTCCACTATCACT